>CAXKWD010000012.1:24453028-24603812 GCA_964059195.1 Ectobius pallidus
TTGTAACTCTTCTTCTCCTATAGTTTGTGGTCGTGCTGTTTCCAACTCTGAAGCACAAGTAACAAGTAACATTTATAAGACATAGATTCTCAAAAATATACTCAAACTCTAAATTAAAAATAAAGTAAAATAACAAATCTTTTCTGATAAGATTACCAATGCTGGTAAGTAAACAAGAATGCTGGGTCATCTGATGCAAAAGAATTGGCACTCGTGATGTTACAGTCCATTTCCTTAAAGTGAGTTACAAAGGCTTCAATGCTTTATTTATATATATATATATATATATATATATATATATATATATATATACGAGGGTTATCCAGAAAGTAAGGAACGTTTTGGAATTTTAAAAAAACCAAGTACAAGAATAACATTTTATTATATACATGTGAAAGAGCGACTAAAATACTACTTTTCAACATAATCACCATACAAATTCAGGCACTTATCAAGCGGTGGACAAGCTTTGAAATTCCTGTGTCATAGAATTCTGCCGCCTGTGATCTCAGCCACTCAGTGACGCGTACCTGGAGCTCCTCATCGTCGTGAAGCTTCTGTGAAACAATTTCAAAAAATAAAGTCCGTGAAACTTGTGGGAAACACAGAGAAAGCTCAGTTATTGTGAAACGGCGGTTTTCACGAATCTTTTCGTCAACTTGGGCGACCAGATCGTCAGTCACAATGCTCGGACGTTCACTCTTCTCTTCATCATGAACGTTTGTTCGCCCATTTTTAAACTGAATACACCACTTCCTGACACACTCATTACATTGTTCCCATACACTTCACACAGTTCCCGATGAATTTCTATTGGTTTTAAGTTTTTTGCCAACAAAAAACGAATCACATACCGCACCTCACAACTGGCGGGATTTTGGATTGCAGCACACATTTCAAATTTGAATAATAAAAAAAGGGGCAGCGCAGAGATGTTCCCGTTGGCACAGCTGGACGCTGACTGAGGTGCCGAGTACGAGCACACCATTGTATACGCTATTGGCGCGTGCCTGGCGGCATCAGGTGGAAACGTTCCTTACTTTCTGGATAACCCTCGTATATAGGGTGTTTCACGAAGTTTTACCGCCACTTTCTGAGTGCACTCTTGAGGATATTTGTAGCAAAAAATGTAAATACAAAAATGTGATCTGACTTGTAGTTACGTTGTTATGAGCTTTGAAGTTTCAACATTCGCGACAAAATAGCAATAAAGTCGGCAATAGATCGGCACAGAAATTTAAAATAACAAACAAGATGGGTTTAACTAACATACTTAACATACATTTCACCCTTTATCTCAATTTTCCATCAAATTTTCAAGGATGCCTCCCTCTACGTCCAAGCACTTTGACATGCGGGTATGAATGGCGCGTGTCGCATTCCGTAATTTAGCAGGACTGTTCTTTATTACTGTTGCAGCATTCATAATGCACACAAGCAATTCTTCACGTGCTCTAACTTTCACCTCGTACATCACATCTTTCATCCACCCCCATATGTAATAATCAAGTGGTGTAAAATCTGGGGACCTCGCTGGCCACGGATGAGGACTTCCACAACCAATCCAACGCTCTGGAAAATGTACGTCTAGATGAGCTCTCATGGCACGGGAGAAATGAGCGGGTGCTCCATCATGCTGGAAGTACATACGGCATCTCGTTTCAAGAGAAACACCTTCCAATAATAATGGCAGTTTGTTTTGTAGAAAGTTTAAGTACATACCACCAGTTAAATTGCCGGGCATAATGAATGGCCCAATCAGTTGATCATGTAAAACTCCACACCATACATTTACATGAAACCGGTGTTGAAAATTTGTTTCCACCGTGGTGTTAGGATTATCTACTGCCCATTCATGTAAGTTGTGCAAGTTGTTTATGCCATCCCGTGTGAACTGTGACCCATCAGTGAACATGATAAGCTGATAGAACTCTCTACCATGTCCATTTAACCAGTTGCAGAACTCGACGCGACGAATAAGATTGTCAGGTTGTAGATATTGCACTTTTTGCATATGGTAAGGGTACATATCATTCTCTTTAAGCGTTCTCCATACCTTTGAAGAACTACAACCTAATCGCTGAGCTACACGTCTTGTTGACATATTAGGACTGCCATGTACAATGTCAAGAATGTGTTCTTCTCCTACATTAAGTTTGTGATCTCATTCATACTGGATTGTAACAATGGGAAGTGCACCACTTTGTCTTAATGTGTTAAATGTTCCACTAAAGGTTTTGGGATTGGGCATCCTACGATTCGGTTAGCGGCGTTGATACTCGGCTGCAGCAGCTGTTGCATTTCCATCACATACACCATAAATAAATATCATATTGGCGTATTCCTCTGTTGTAAATTTGAATGGCATGTTCAGACAATAAATCAGTAAGAACACACAGTCATCTGTTACTCTACAATGGACGATAGTCAACTATCTAGCTTAGGATGGCTCTGGATGAAAATAAAACGTGGGCATGCGTGAAACGTACAATGAGCTCTGTTCACACCGAGACGTTCATATATATATCTACATTACTCCGTAATTATTTGAGATAGGTAAAACTTTTATTAGCAAAAGTTGTTCCAAATAACGTCAGGAACATGCTCTGTTACTGGCGGTAAAACTTCGTGAAACACTCTGTATGTATAATCTTATAAGAAGGATTTAGTACCTTGCAGCAAGAACTACAGTATATCAGAGAAGTGTAATGGAAATAGTTCTTGCAGTTAAAGGCAAAGTATTGTAAAATATGTTAAACCTTTATACACTAGGAATAATTTTTGGTGTAAAACCCTTTTGACTGAAAGTATGCATAATATGTTCGGTAATTAATTAGCAAGATCTGTCCCCCCCTGAGAAAGCTCTGTCTTTCGACCATTCTGCATTGGTAAATTAGCCATAGTGCTAATAATGAGCTGAACATTCAATCTCGGAAGCATTTATTATAGAAAGCAAACTGCCTGCCTTGCCTCACATTATCAATTACAAGAATTAATTTTGGGCTTTATATTTCACATTTAATTTTTTTGAATTTCCTTTTTTTAACAGTGGAGAGAGAAGCCAGAAGTTCTCTACATCCCAACTGTAAAATGCATGCATCAAAACTGCTGATGTGGCTCATTGGATATCGATCTACGCAAATCTGCAGACTTAAAAAATTCCTATCATGATAATGAAGACTACTTTTCACTCCATTTAATATTTTAACTTCTGATGATGCTATTGCTACCGGCAGCGTTAGTGAGAGTGAGATTAAGTGACACCAGAGGCAACAGTACACCCATCTGAATGGAAGTTAGTAATTTCAATGTAGGACCATCATCTACCATTACATATCCAGCAAGAGCCAGTTCTACCTTCTGATTTTTATCAAGATACTGATCCAACTGAAAATCATAGCCTACAGTAGGCCTATGTAAATTTATCATGCGCTCAGTGAGACTTGTGCCATTTCCGTACAAATATTTTCAGGCGAAATAATAAAACATCGTTCCTGGAGAAGATTAGTGGCAGAATTAGGCAAAAATCCAAGGTATATATTGTTTTTATGCATGAATGCCTGATTTAAGTTACTTTCAATAGGTTCTTGATTAACTTATTTTTTCTTTCAAAATGCCTTCTGCATTAAAAATTGCTGCCCGCAAAGGGTTAAGATTTTATGTTACTAAGCAATCCAGTACAAAGACCTCAATCAAAGAAAAATGTCCTCAGGTTACTTATTAAATTTTGTAGGACATATGTTTACAAAAAATTCCTCTGGAAAAATGTTATGCTGCAAATGGTGTCTGAAGGGCAAGAAATGTGAAAATAAAGGGAAAAAAATTTTTGTGTTCTGAACTGTCACAAACTCTGGGTGACTAAAAATAAAAGTGGCAAAGTTTTATAATTGTTCACATTTATTGTACAGTCGGTCAAATAAAAAACGTCGGGACTCGTATGCTGTTAAAATTAAAGTTTTGACGCATTAGTTCACAAGTTTCCTATAAAAAACACAAAATACAGGTCATTTTCGGAACATATGAGGCCATGCGGCAGGAGGGAAAATATGAACAAGGAGGGAAAAAATGAACAACGCGGAAAGCGCAACACACGATATTCAACTTAATGCATTGTCATAATTCATTTTGCTTTGTGTCATCGCCACATACAAATGCTAACGTGAGAGAAAGTGTAGTTAGGGCTGTAATTGACCTGCATTTTTCGGCCTCTGAAGCAACGAGAAGGTTCCATATTTATGAAAGAGCAGCTCGGAGGTGGAAACTTTACTATAATGCGACCGGAAGTTTTCATAGCAAACGTTGATCTGGCCGGACGCGTATTTCGATGCTAACAAGATTGGTTGCAGATGCTGAGCGTAAGTTATTGATTTTGCACTAGAAGTACCAGTATTATAAAATAAAATCTTAAAAAAATGCTCCTTGAATAAACATATTCCTCGCGAATCTATTAATTATTAATATTTTAAAAAATTGCAACCAAGAATATGGCGGATTTGAGGCATATAGCCACAGCCTTCTATACATGTTTGTTTTGGAACAAAACTGACTAAATAATCAAGAAAATACATGGATAGACAAGAGGCGTGTGTGAACCTAACCTTAAGTCTTCCTGTACATGCGCATATGCTCGTTCGTGATACTTAATCAAATACCGCCCGACGTTTTTTATTTGACCGACTGTACAAACCATTTAGTACTATTTTCTGTATAATAGATATTGTAACATAACATGATTTTTTTTCATTGAATATAGCTAGATATAATGTGTATATTATCACAGACAATGAATGAATTATCAAAGGTAATCCCATGAGCGTTTACGAGTTTATCGACAGATACGCAACTGTGCAGCAGGATCAAATTTATCTGATGAAACTCGTCAACTCAAGTTGGATTTGTTAAAACTATTCCATGAATAAAAATGTAATGGATTATACAAATAATAATTACTTTCGTGTTTCATTATATAAAAACAAAACTAACAGCTGCAAGATCATGACATACTATGAATCAACCAACCATGAATCGATTCAAGTTACCACGTTCTCACAGTGCTACCAATGGTGCTTATAAGACATAGTTAACTTAATTCAGGTAAGCTAACAGCAGAATAGAATAAAAGCACATGAACTGGCTTGCACCGAATTGAAACTGTGTTTTTAACCAATGTACATTTATATTATTTCAATTTCCAAACAAGTTATGTTGTATAAAATAATCTGTTTTCATGCTGCTTAGTGGCAACATGTGATGTAATAATCACGGCACATTGATGCTTGCATGTCCAGTAACGAGCTGACCATTTTATCAGGTAAAATTCCTTCCTTGTATTAATAGCAATCATTTTATAAGAAAAACGATCGTGATTGGTCTATATATGAGGAATTGCCAAATGTTACTGGTCAATATCAAACACGTGGTATATGAGTGGAATAGTCTTTGTAATTTCAGTATGTATGTTATGTTGAACAGTGATTTGTTTAAACTGCAATATTATTAGCCTAAAATCCCACTGTCCTATGACACTATTCCACCCATGTGGGCAATCATGTATTTTTTTGTTTTTGTTTTAACGTTTTAATATGACCCATTCAATGTAATTTATCTACATATAAAACATTTTAAATGTTATCATCATATTGTGGGTCTGAATGGGTTCTTAAAATCAAACTTTTTATCTAGAAATTTAACCTTTTATGGCCGTGTGCATTATTCTCGATCAAAAATCCAATTAACCAAGGGTTCTGGGAACACAGTCAAGCTACTACTGCGGCCAAATACACTCAGAGTACATCAATCCCATTCAGCTGATCACCATCTTGACCCAGGCTAACACAGGGGTAGTTTCTTATTTTGTCAAAGGAAAGCATCCACAGGACACCAAATATAAAAACAAAACGGACCCAATTGTTGTTCGCTTTGATATTGTTAGCCCGCTTTGCTTGATTAATTATAGATTAATTATATATTGTTGATTAACTATAGAAAAATAAAATGAATGTGAAGAGTGAGTTATATTTTGCAGGTTGCAAACTTTAGTTACACTTGATAGACGGATTTCCTGGTGTTGTGTATCGAATATAAAAAAAAATATATTATCTTTTTAAATTTCCCTGCAGCATAGGATCTTATTAAAACTCTGTTTATAAGTGAAAAAGGATTATTTCCATTAGGAGGAAAGTTCATCTTTCACTAAGTTCTACCTCCTTATGCTTCTAAGGATCCCTCTTTCCACAATAACATCAATTTGATGTTGGCCTCTTATTAAAATCATCTAGGAGCCTACATAATTTATCTGATTCCATCAAGAAATCTAAAACACCACAGTATTTTTTGGAACTTCACTGTGATCATTTCCAGATAATTGCTCCTTTATGAGCTGCTAAGTTTTACCCTGGTCTAATACCATGATTAACTTGATCATGAATGATGCACCAGAAACTGAGGTTGAATAGGGTAAAAAGCGAATTTTACTGTGATTATCCCACTCATATGCTGCTTGTTTGATATTGACCAATAACGTTTAGCAGTTCCTCGGATATAGACCAATCACAGCTGTTTATCTTACAATATTCTTGTAGGAATCGCGAGGAGGCTGTTTTATCGGGGTAAAATCATCTGGTCGTTACTGGGAAGGTAAGTATCAGTGAGCAGTGATTGCTGCCACTAAGCGGCACAAAAAAAGATTATTGTATACAACATAACATGTTTGGAAATTGAAATAATAGAAATGTACATTGATTAAGAACACAATTTTGATTCGGTGCAAGCCAGTTCGTGTGCTTTTATTCTGTTCTGCTTAGTTACCTGAATGAAGTTAACTATGTCTTATATGCGCTGTTGGTAGCACTAATTATACCAGGGTAGCTCAAATCAATTCATGGATGGTTGATTCACAGTATGCTGTGATCTCACAACTGTTAGTTTTGTTTTTATACAACAAAGTACGAAAGTAATTATTATTTATATAATCCGTTACATTTTATTCATGGAATAGTCTTAATAAATCCAACTCTCGTGGGATTACCTATGATAAAATTTGGATCAAGAATGATGCACATGGCCATTAGATTGCAATATAGGAATTCCTAGCCCTAAATGAAATAATATGTAATGACTTACCTCTTGAAGCTGGATCTACATCACAAGAGGACCAACTACCTTGGAACTGTAAATAAACAAATGTTAGTATTAGAGTACAAAAATTTATTTGAATGACACATGCCCCAAAACTATAAAAGCAGCAACAACAGTGCAAGCAGGTAGTGCTAATTATTTCTAACACAGTTCTATGGATCCATGTTTAAGAATTCTATTGGCTTATTTGTAACGGTAATCACAGTATCTTTATAATAGATTTTGAATAATGGAGTGCCAGGAGTAACATACATATTGTTATTCTCGGAAAAAATGATAAAACTAATATCTGCAAAAAGTTAAACTTTTCAATTTAAAATTTCCACAGATCTCTCTAATTTTAATATTACTTACTGCTTTACAAAATATCGTCCTATTCTCCCTATTGGTATATTGGAAAAAAACAATGAGAGATCCTGTACGTAGTGATATGTGAATATGGCACACATTTTTAGGGAAATAATACAATTTTCCTATAAATATCATAACTATTGAAATTCAGGACATTATCAATATTTAGGTGTAGATGTACAGTATATATAGTCCTCCTGTAAAAAATTGTATAAAGCTTAATGCAAAATACCTTTATATTCACAATTACTTTTTTAGTAAAAATAAAATTTTCAACTGAGGCCTTTACGAAAAGAATAAAAGTGGCCTTTTTATTTTAGCAACTTAGCCTTGAAAATTAATTAGATCTTGTCCGTAATGCAAAAATGTAAAATTCCTTGAGAATTATGTCCAACAGAAACAATCTGTGGTTCATGAATGGATATATATCCATGTAAAATTCCTTGTTGGAATTAAATCTCTTGGGTGTCACCATACAATCTAATATTTTCAGTTTCTGAAAGCTCATATTTTGTCTACTTCTGGTTTGGCCCTTAAAATTTTCACAAGAGAAACCAACGTCATCTAGTGGGTGTTATGCAAAATAGCGGTGAAAAATTGTTACTGGTATGTTAAGATGCAATTTAGAATTGTGCAAGAAAAGTTGACTTTCTTAATGTAATTAGTAGGGCAAGGCATTTAATGACCATAAAATAGTGAAAAAATGCAAAATAAAAAATGTATTTATGACTTAAAAATAGTGAAAAAATGACACACAATTAAAAAAATTACCAATAAATTTACCATTATTACTTATAATTAGTTTTTTAAATAATGAATTGCTAAAATCAATTTAGTGGATGACAGTGCATTATATATAAATTTACAATACAAAACACACTTATTTTGTTACTAAAGAAGTATGTATTCTTAGCGAAAAAAGAAATTCTTTCTGAACTGGCATGCCCATCAAATTGCCCCTAGCAAATATATGCATTTAAAAAGAAAGCAAAATAATAATTTTTTATTGCTACCAACAAACTGCTATGGTGTTTACAATGAACCTGAATTAAAATGAACTATGAACACTTGGCGGAGATTCTCAAATAAAAACGATTCTTTGTTATCTGAAAGCAACGATTTGTACATGGAAAAGCTCCTCTCTGCCTCCACTGAAAGATGACATAAAAATATTGAAAATTACCTAAAAACTGACAAAACTACCTATCTCTTGAAAATGCCAAAAAATGAAAAATAAAGCAAAAAATGCAAATTTAATCAATTATTTCATGAAACACATTTATATATATTGGAGCTATCCTTCATATAATCATCCTTCTAACCTTCATATAAAAAAGATGCAAAATCATCAAATGTCTCACCCTAGTAATTAGGTATTAAGTGGGGTGTGTGCTGTATGCATATTGAATTTTTATGTGTGAAATTCTCATATGAATGAAAGTGAGGGTTTGTGTATGTGTATCATATGTATAATATGTAGCTATGTTTGTAAATATTTCGATATGATATACTTCTGAATGGGCATAGATTGTTTTTGTGTTATAACGGGTATTGATAAGGGTAATGGTGTGTCAAGTGTGCATGTATAGTTGTCTGTATAACTGGTCTTTATTTGCAACACTGCCACCGGATTGTTAGCCCACTGCAGTGTAAAATTAAAAAAGTAAAGTCATGCATATGTAACTCAAATCTAGAGCAAGTTTAAAGTTGCATGCAATTTTCAAAGCTGCATTGTGTAAACAACTGAAGAGGTATTGTTGTGCTAGCTAAAAGTGGCATGAACAGTTTAGATACTTTTCAAACCACAGCTTCCTCCCATGACTTTTTGAGAGATTATTATATTTTGTATGACCATGCTTGATAAATGTTTATCCTCTGAATGAATATGAAAATGACAGCAAAAGTGCTTTTACAAACTTGGGATAGTTCATTCTCTCACTTTCCCCCACTCATTAGGTCTTTGTATCAACAGTATCAAAAGAAAGATTCTATTATTCTGAACTACCGTATTTACTCGCATAATGGATGTCCCCCAACTTTTTGCATTAAAAATTAAATATAAAAATTCCCCACCTAATAGTCGCATCTCATTTTTAACAAATTGTTTTAATAACGTCACAAGTTGTACGATTGGATGGCCTGCTTTCTAGACACGACTGATGGTTAAAAAAGAACATTAAAAAAGCTGACACAAATCTTATTTCATTTTATATATATGTCACTCATTAGACAAATTTGATTATGTGACAATTCTTTTTATTTTTGTGTCCCGAAAAATCTTCAATCTGAATTTTATTATAAATGAATACCATCTTAATATCTTGAATGGTTTAGAGTAATTGAGTGGTAATTATTCCTGGTGCTTCAGCTGTCTAAATGATTTGGCACTTTGAGAGTGACTTGACACTAGAAAGCATGGGGCCACTGACCAAAGCTTGTATACTTATCTGGCCACTGACCACTGTCTTTTACAATAGAAATTAATAATAAGTATCGATTTCAATAGTACAGTATGGTCAGTTAGAAAGTGCTTTAGCAAATAACTGACTGAACCATTATGCCGGGCCAGAGATGTGCTGTGGCCGTGCGTAGCAGTAATTTCCCAGATTATAAGAAGCTTGACTGTAATATTTCGTTCCATGTCTTTCCAAAAATCAAAGATGTTCGCATGCAATGGATTACTGCTTGCCAGAGAAATGATTCTTGAGAATCCTGATACAAGCAGAGTTTCTTTCTTGTACTTCCCGGAGCAAGATTACGAAAGGGATTTCAAAGTTGAACTGTTGAATTTACCAGAAAAAACTAAGAAAAAAGGTAAATAATATATTATTATTATTACTATTATAATTGTTATTAATCATATTTACATAGGCTTTCAGGTCTACAGAAGTAAAACTTTGTTTGGCTTTATATCCGCAGCTATATCGGAATGACTAAATAAAAAGGAACCTCGGAAGAATATCATTACTGAACACTGATTCTTTAATTGTGCTCTGTCTTTAAAATCTGGTAAAAATCTTTCAACGTATATAGATTTGAATAGAAATTATACAATATAGTTATAAAACAGCTAAAGGATGATTTGATCTAATATTCTGTTGCCTAGAAAATATTCCTCATTCTAGAGGGTATGTTAGTACAATCTGATGAAAATTTGTTAAAGTATGTAAATTGTATAGAAATTGCATCATATAATAAGGATATAAAACAACTAAGGGATATTTTTATAAGCTTACATTAATATTAATATTACATTGTGTAGAATATTGTAGAGTATTAATTTGTATTAATAGTAATATATTTATATATCATTATATATGGGTTACATGGGGTAAGTTATGTAGGTAATGATTGGTGAAACACAGACAAAGGTGTGACAAAGTTGTATACACATTGTGTGACAGACATAATATAAAAACTAAAGGATGGTTTATGAATTACAGGGCAGGGAAACTTTCACTGCAAAAAGAGGCTTCTCAACATCCGTTAAGGATACATATAAGTACAAATTGCTTTGCAATGCATTCTACATATATCATACAATATTTCAAAGCATTTTTCCATGATTTTTTCATTAAAAATCGTCTTGCCTTAACCCGATAGTATGCTCTTAAAGCCTCGACAAATTGGTGCCAGCTTTAACTGGTGTACGTTTTTATGTTCTTAAATTATATTAAAATTTGAAAAGGGCGTAATAAGGTATCAAACTAATAAGGCATTTGCTAAGCTAATCAGACAAAAAAGTTACTAGCATACAGGAGCAAAAAATAAAATAAATAATCCAACAAACATCGTAGATAGCATAGATTTACAAGGTTAGCAGAAAGTTTGATTCATTCCTTTCTCCCAGTGAGTCAATCTTTCAGTATGGGTACAAGTGGCCAGTTAATATCGTTTTATTATTCAGTCCACAATTCAAATACTTAAGTATTTTTACGATATTGCTGGTATTTTATGGAAAAGAGGCTTGTTAATACCTCTGTATCGTTTCGATAGCTTTAGCGCCTGGAGTAATTGCCACATCATTACTCGTAAAACATTCAAGATATAATGATGGTACTTGATTTATAATAAAATTCATATATTTCACTAAAACTTACATGCTTGAATCTTTTTCTGGTCACAAAAATAAAAAAATTGTCGCATAGTCAAATTTGCTTCATCCTCGACATTCCACAATTATCACAAATCATTCTGACAGCTGTAGATCCCGGAATAATTACCACTGAATTACTCGTAAACCATTCGAGATATAAAAGTAGTACTTCATTTATAATAAAATTCAAATATTTCATTAAAACTTTCTCGCTTGAAGATTATTTGGGGAGGGGGGGAAATGTTGCATAGTGAAATTCGCTTGTTCCTCCATGAATTTTGTCTAATAGATGATATTTATAAAATGAAATAAAAACACTTGTGTCAGCTTTTTTAAGGTTCTGTTTTAACCAACATATTTCAGCACAAATTTCACAGGAATCCGACCAAGGGTTAGTTAAAGGTTCCGAGTTTAATCATAAGATGTGAGCATTTTCTAGACTGAGTAAAAGCCAGGAATAGCCAGAGTTGGAAACTTGTGACATCACGCACTCAAGCGCTGTGATTGGTCTATCCCGGAATACGCAACCTGTATAGTTTCCCTGATCTTGCCAACAACCTACATGCCACCTTCATACAGCAGTTATCTCGGTTAAATCCTATTTACTGGCTGATCTTCTTCCCTCAGTCAAAGCCTAACACTGATAGTACTGGAAAACCATGATACTGAAGTTGGTGAAATGCAAATGAATGATATCGCAGCTGTCCAGTGTCAAAACCAGGGCAAAATATATTATCAGAAACCTGCCAAGTCTTCTTCCACCTTCTGAATGTTGGTTGGCAGGTCCGAACGGGTGCAAATTGAAGCACACCTGGTGCTAATCAGCTGCAAGTAACTTTCTCTTTCTCTATGGACATTACCATGTTTATATAATTAAAAACTGGGCTCTAATCAGGAGACATGAAAGTTTAACCCCCATTCAAAATACATGGATTTATTCCCTCCACCGATATATTGTTTGTTAGTTCACTAAGTGTTTGTAGAGAAGAATGTCATGCAAATTACATAGCCAAACAGAATTATGGTCCATACAAGAAACCAGTCAACCTCATTCCATTTGTAAGAAGTTACATGTTAGGAAAACAATTTTTTTATTTACATTAAAGCTGATATCCAGAAAAAGAAGTGAGAAACCAAAGTGAAACACTCACACCAGCAGGAAAACTTGGGCTCGAAGGGGAGATTGTATCCTGCACAGAACAACAAAAAACACCAAAGTCAATGTTAGGCAAACATGTATAAATCACTTACCAAAGAAGCTGCATTACTACAAGTATAAAAGTGTTTAATAGCCTATATTTGTATTATTAAAACACAAATCAAACACCATACTCACCTGTAGCTTTCACCCCCCTTATAGTTTAGGTAAAGAAGAGATTACAACAATCATTCTGTACTAATCTAAATTCAAATGATGCTAGGCTACATGTCCTACTGGAAGTGCATGAGAAGTAACTAACGTCAAAGCCAAAAGCTTGAGAACTTCGTTTGTTAAATCAGAGTAGTATCGGTATAAAGTAATAATTTACTCATATTATTAAACGTGGAATATGTCATGTAATAAAATTACTCCATTTGTTAATTTCTTGATTATTTACACTTTAACTCTGATAAGAACATGCTTAATATGCTATGTTGTGTAACACTTTATGGTCCCTTTACAAAGTATCCTGTTACTACCGATGGGCAGGATAAAATAATTTGAAGAATCAACTAATCTGTTTGCCAATGACAAAAAGAATAAAAACATAAATTATAAATGATTTTTATGATGCAATCTTCTGCCAATGTACTAAGAAAAGAAGAGAAAAAACCAAGGACTATCTAAATTACAGAAGTAACTATATTTCAGTAAAATAATCTCAACACCAATAAATAGGTCAATAGTGAAAATGTGTTACTAAAATAAGAATTAGCCCTAAACATATACAAGTATTTTAAAACAATCAAACTATAACAAACATTGTAGTTTTAGAAGTTAAACAAATGGTTTCTTAACCAAATTACGCATACATCAGAGCGACAACCACTGTTGTTTTATCTTTATGTACTTGTGTTTTATTACTGTTTTATACAATTATGTCTTAATATGCTTTTAAAAGCAGCTTACAATATGGTAATTTATTAAACAAGCCTTGATGTTGGAAAAAATTGACAAGGTCACAAAGGTAATTGAGCATAACATATAAGATCCAGACAAATATTTAATTAACAATAGTAATTTGTATATATGTTTTTATAATAGAAATTAGCGATAAAAACTATAGTTAGTTATATTCCAAGTTTGTTTCACGTTCAGCACACAAAGTTGTTATACGTCTATATATAATTACTAGTACATTGGCAGAACATTGCATCATAAAAATCATTTTCAACATGTACTAGTGGAACATTTTCGAAAGCTTCACAATGAAGTTTATCAACAAATCAATTATTAAAAAAAATTCTTGAATAAATGCAAGATATGAGAACTTTCTCACATTGTGAGATCTGAGAAGAGAGATCCCACCAGTCGAGAACCATTTGAGAAATAAAATTTTAAAGTTTTTTAACGGACAACTACTACTGGTATTTTAGATTACAGAACTTCATAAAAAAACCTTCTTTAAATGGAAATACAATATTTTTCTATCATATACAACACAGTTAAAATAATTTTTACACGCTGTTTTTATGCTCAGTAGGCCTATCTTGGAGGGAAATCCAAAAATAAAAGGTTTCAAGAATGATATTTAAAACTTTCTTTTTTACAGATCTTGATAACTTTATGCTTTCAGTATGTTTAAAGTAACTTGTTCACTAAACATTAACACTTTTCCTTAGGCCTATAGGCCTAACATCGATTACCGTATTTACTTGTATGAAGGCTGTACACATGTATAAACTGCAACCTAATTTAGAGACAATAAATCTGGGAAAAATAATTTTCTGTAATCCTAAGAATGGGGCAAAAACACAGGTTTGGTGTTTTTAAAAATAGTGTGTCAACAAATTCCAAAGTTTGTACTGCACAGTACAAACTGAACTGTGTGATTCACTCATAACAGAAGGGCTGTAAATCCCTGTCAGTTGCATTACTGCAACTTGCAAGCCATGTACAACAGATGTTTCAAGGTCAGTGTTCTGTCTGTTCACCGTATGTAAATATGGGTTGAATAAAAGTTAATTACACTTCTAAATTAAAGTTACAAGTGGTGCACTCTGCAATAGAACATGAAAACTGGGCAGAATGGAAATAGTTTGACTGACATGGTGACCGATACCGGTAATATGGCAGTTTTGGCAGAAACTCAGGCGAGTTTCCAGAACCGCCGGCGAGGACTACTGACAGCCGGTGTAATGCTGCTTCACGACAATGCCCGACCTCACATCTCCCATCAAACCCAGGACCTTTTGACAAACTTTGGATGGACTGCCATGCCCCACCCACCGTACAGTCCGGACCTCGCGATTATCACTTGTTCCAGAAGTTAAAGGAACACTTGGGTGGCCAATGCTTCCAGAGCGATGATGAAGTCAAAGACGGGGTGAAATGCTTGGCGGGAGCAACAATGAACACCTCCATCTCGGATGGCTGCTGAGCCAAGACTGAGCGGCTCAGCAAAGCGCAGCCAGGTGGAATCGAGAGAGGGGAAACAGCCGCGCACAGCGGTGTTGCCGAATTTCGCCTTGCATCTTCCCATGCGTCTGGAGCTCTTTGGGAACCTTATTTCTGGATCAACCCTCGTACCAACAACAGGATCTAAATTAGAAGTTTCCTCCGATATAACAAAAAAGGGGTTAATATCAGTAATAATAAAAGTGAAATGTGCCCAAGTGTCTACAAAGATTACGATTTCAGGGGAATTTAGATTGTGATATGATGCTCAGAGGCATCATTTTGTAAATTCTGGAAATAAAAGAATCTTTTTTCAGTTGTTATTAAAATTGCTTACACAAAAATAAGAACAAATTGAAGGTTTTGAAAAATAAATAAGGGCTCCAGGAATCCTTAAAATATAAGGACATGTCCTGATAAAAAAGGACATCTGGAAACTCTAAAATAGTCCTATGTCAACTGTTGGAGTTATACATCGATTCTTGAGAAAAAAAAAAAAAAAAAAAAAAAAAAAAAAAAAAAAAAAAAGTCACCTTTAGAGACATCCGGTAAAAAAAGGGGCTTTTAGATGAAAAATAAACTGCTATGAGCCCTGCTACTAAAAAAAATGTTACTAAAAACCTGCTGTAGCCCATGTTCTAGTTTCTAGAATATTTTAATGTAATTATTATTATTATTATTATTATTATTATTACACTAGCTCCTATTATGAGAGGCTCAAAAGTAAAATAATGACTTTTAGTTAGTTTTTTGGAAAAAATATTATCTTTAGACATGCTAAAAAAAGAGACTTTTAGATGAAATTAATGACCTGGTATGAGCCCTGCTAATTGTTTTGAACATTTTGAACTGACACTATAAACACACTGCAACACTACCAATGCAAATGGTGTCATTTGACGAGCAAGACATATGCCGGAAGTCAGTGAGCATGCGTGTTTCAATGTTTGCGCGACATTCGACTGGCTACGGCGATTCAGACCTTACTTTCCAAATAACCCTCATATTACACAAATAGGTTATACTGGTGTTTTCCTATTGGTTATATTGGTGTTTTCTAATGTTAACTTGTGGAAAATTGTGTATGGAGTCAGCAATTATGTATTTTGGTGTCAGGGTGTCATCAACTTTTAGCGATGAACAAGTCTGATGATAAACAAGACTATTGCTGACTTCATGTTTAAACCTTGAGTGTTTGCAGGCTAGTATGTACAGGTAGGGGAAAAAAAGCGGACCTACTAAAATATCTAAGTTGCGATATAAGCCATTGCGCATGCCTAGAACCCACCTACTAAAATATCTAAGTTGCCGATGTGAGCCACTGTTGCTTGTCTAGTGGGTTCTAGGCATGCACAGTGGCTCATATCGGCAACTTAGATATTTTAGTAGGTCCGCTTTTTTTCCCCCTACCTGTACATACCACTATATATTATAATAACACGGGGCTGGGGGCTCTACCTCTCTAATGTGTAATTTCTAGACAAATGAGTGAATGTCAACGATGTAAATTTTATTTCTGTGAACTGATAAATAAGTCGTAAGTTTTTTTGTCATGACCTGTTTATGTATAAAACGTACGTGATACAAGCAATCTGTCATTATAACTGCATCTGTGTTATATCTGCCATTATTTTTTGGAAAACTATGTAGGCTACACTTAATTTGCTGTTAGTGGTTAATTAGGCAGAAACTATAACAAACCATTTTCTATACAACAGACCACTATGGAAATGAAATTTATCAGCTTTATTAGAAGTTAAATGAACTCAATGACACTATCAATGTGTCTGAATTGAATTAATGAAGATGTTTCTGAAGCTTTAATGAAATTCTTTAGGAATACACACTCAAAAATTACTCACCGAGCCTTCACTTCCAAAACCAGATGCAGCTTGCGCAAATCGTTCCTTTGCTTTCAGAGCACGTGCTCTTTCATTGCGTAGGCGTTCATCATCCTTTAAAAGCAAGACAAGTTGTTTTGCCTTTTCTCGAACATTTAAACCTTGATCCTTAGTTTCTTCAAAATACTGGAAATCTTTCAATGTCTGTATTGCAAAGATATTTTCTTTGCACTGCTGTGCTACCTGAAATTTAATATCAGTTCATAAAGAGTCTTTAAAAATTATATAAGATGTCTATCAGTTCTGGCCATGGCCACTATCCGAGTAGACATCTTATTCTACTTAACATAAAACAAATTTCAACAAAAGGAATCATATTACTGCATTCCTTATGAAAACATATACTAATTAATATTTGCCCCCTAGCCCTTTTATCAATCCTTCCCACAGCATTTTATTACAAATTCACATCTATTCCATGCCCTTTCTCTTTTGTTTGCAGAAACACTAAAATTTATACCCTATAAGCATAAGATTGTCATTTGAGAATTAGTCATAAAATTGAGAAAGCTTTACGATTTCTACTTAATTTTAAAATATTAGCACTATCAGTGATTTATACCACTCCTTGTATTACTTGTCTTATTCTTATTACTTAAAGAAAAATATCACCATTACTACTTAAATTGCTTATTGTTCCTTCTAGGTTCATATTACGTAATGCATACTTAGAGTATTAAGGGGAAGCAACTTAAAAGCAAAAGAGTTAGTACCGTATTTTATGGACCATATGACACATTTTTTTACCTTGAAAACAGAGCCTTAAAAGTTGGGTGCGTCTAATGGTCTGAAGTACACTAAAAAAATGTAATACTGTTAAATATTGCCGGAATACCATAGTTATACACAAGATGTTGTAAATAATAATACAGTTACAAATTTCAGCACAGACTGTACTTCAGTTCACTTGTCACAATTGTAAAATGAAGGTAGCTGGAAGCCAGGTAGGCTATACAATGCGAAAAGAAAGGAATGTTGAGTTCTTTTATACAAAAGGAGTGTCTTCACCGGGTGGTTTAAATGAATGCAATGACCTCTAAACAGCCTTTTCCCGTTACACTTACCATATGCTGAACTGAGGGTTAGAGGGTGTAAAACAGTCTTTCAAGAGAAATCAGTTCAGTTAAAATTTATGCGATGCCAACTGTACAGAAGAGATTTTTGTACAATGCAATAAGTTAGAAGTGATTTACACTGATTCCACTGTTTATGCAATGAAGTATGGTAACTTATTTTATTCCCTTTAAAATTTTTCGTTTAGAATCACATTAAATTTATTTTCCTTTAAATTTCCGCCCTAAAATTAAGGTGCATCTTATGGTCCGGAGCGTCTTATGGTCTGTTAAATATGGTATATAAATAATTGATGAGACCAAATTTGGAATACGCTGTCAGTGTGTGGGATCCGTATCAGGCTGGTCTAATACCACAGTTAGAAATGGTGCAGAGAAAAGCTGGAAGATTTGTTATGAATAAGCACCAACAAACTGACAGCGTTATGGATATGTTAGAAAACCTTGGATGGGAATCTTTAGAATCTAGAAAGAAAATAAATGTATGAATTATGTGTACACGAAAAAACCAGCATGGGAAGAGCTTCATAGCAAAATTAAAGAACCGGATTACAAAAGTAGGAAGGATCATAAACACAAAATCAGGGGTAGACCTCAGAGAACAAATATCTAGCAAACAACAATTAATTTTTTTTTTAAAAATAGAGATTCAGGATTGAATGATTTACTTGCAGAAACCTTCGAAATGTTTCCTGCTAACTCCAACATTGAATAGGGTATGTGATAAGAATGTTTTTTTTATGTTTAGATTCTTTTTTTATTTTTTGTATTATTACATACAGTGAGTTCCATGCAAGAGTTGGCCAATCATGCAGGTTTCTGCGATGTGGCGTGGCAATGAAAATAACCATGTACCTCATCACAAGAGATGTTGGAAATGTCCTCCTCTCGCATCCACACAACACTGGCATCTTTTCAGGAAATTGTCTTTGATGCTAATAAGTTCAGCTTCTGAGATAGAGTTAATTTCACTTGTGATATTGTCTTTAAGTTCTTCTAATGAATGGGAAATTGACATATACACTTTATTTTTCAAGTTTCCCCATAAATAATTGTCACATACTGTTAACGAGAATTAAATTTCTTACCATCTGCACTGTTTCAACGTTTTTTAAAACCAAATACATACCGAGATATGGTGCTTCAAAGTTTAGAAAAATTTTCAAAATATTGAATAAATGCAGAAAATGCAGGATTTTCCCTAGTAACTTTCATCTTTCAACATTTCTATATGAATAATGTTCAATTACCTACACAATAGAAAACCCATTTTTAATGAGATGTTCATTTCAGAATAAAGAACACAATTATCGATGCATAAAAATGTATTGTATAAAAATATATACATCATTACTACGTTTTCATGCAGAATTCAGATCGATCTGAATTCGATCCCATTCCAATACGATCCCGTTTTCATGTAAAATTTTCAATCCGATATTGAAAACAATGTTTCCGAGAGAACCCACAGAATGCGCTAGTCCCACATTCCACGACCAATGGAACTCTTCTCGCCACACACGAGACTGTCGCGAGGACACTGAGGACCAATGAAATGTCTGATTAGCGTATTGAGATCGAACTGAATACGAGTTGGGGACAAGAACGGCATATAACCCAGCCGTAGAGGGAAAAATAATAGGTGTTAGGGATCGGAAGGAAAATATCCGTTCCGAGAGGAGCAAATGTACGGTATCAGGACCGTGAGGACATGTACGTAGGTGAAAGGAATAAATCAGGAACGAAGTGAAACAATGTATGTGTAAGAAATAGAAGAATTCTCTGGGAGGAGGACCATTTAGAGCAAGAGTGGACTATGTATCGAGGACACTGGATTCAGAGATCCCAGGAATTATATTGGTTTAACAATCTAACATGTTATGAAACTTGCACTTTATTAACACTTGTAAACACTTGAAGAAATAATATGTGAGCACTAATAATAACTAAAGAAACACGTTGAAAACAATGAACTAGAAAATGGCGCGTAAAGTGTTACACCACTATAAGTAATTTCGTAAATTTTATATTTTACCAATGAATTATATATGAAATTAAAGGTAATAAAATTTACTGTAGATTGATTATATTCACAGTTATTAGAACTTGATTGTTCACGTAATGTAGCCTCTCGGATGAACAATGACGTCACCACACTTACACTGCCGCGGAACTTATAAGTGAATCTAATGCCCTTTGAATATTTAAAATGCGTAAATTATGTTGAATAATTTACTTGAGCAAATAAAACTTGTAATGAAGTTTTATTCCAGCGATTTCTAGTTAAAATACAAAGGGTGCGAAGAGGCCTTTGTTAACTAGGAAATCAGAGCAGAATCAGGGAACGTCCGACCCGTGAAACTGCAGACTTAATACTGAATTGGCTTCCTGACGCTCTTCGAGGCGTCCCTTCAAGCGAACACCTGTCACAAGAACTCGTGATCAGGAAATGATGTAATATTGCGCCTACTCAAAGCTGACTTGGCGCAAGAAAGCATAGCGGATGATTTAAATTAAAACTATTCACTGCACATAATAATGATGATGGAAAAAACCCTTAGCTTGCGTTGACAATAGGTATGGATGTAAAATAGAATCTCTGGTAGTGGAGGACCAATTATTGCCTAAAACAATAATAACAAAGGAGCTAGATGGACTTACGAGGTCGTTGGATACAGTGATCCACGGATGCAAATGGAAATAAACCTTATTCATGTAATAAACTATGGAACTCTTTTATTTCACACGATATAGGTTTAAATAAATGCACTGAATTAACTGAATGATAAACTAAATAACAAATAAGCTGAAATAGGATTGCAACACTTGCAATAAACCATGTACTGAGAATTGGCGCGTAAATTAGGCCACGTGGCAATAAATGTTCTGTATTTATGCCAGTACTAATTCTTATATCAAAACACTCGGAATAATTGCTGTATTCCGTTTAGGATGATTTAACACTGCTATCTTGAGAATAATTACACTGTATAGCTGATTTACTGTGAACGCTTGGGTTGCACAATGCTATCGAACTAATACGAGCTTCAAGAAGAATCTAGGAATACGATACTAATGAATCTACTGTAATTAGTGTAGATTAAATACCCGCACACAACAATACTTGTAGCTTGAAGTATTGTGTACTAATTTGCGATTTAAGAGCAAAAGCGACTGCTGCTATTGTCTTGGAAAAGGCGCGAAATGAAGAGAAGCGATTCACACGACTGCTTTAAGTGAATGCTAGACGCAGACCGATCTTGGCGTGATGCCGATTAATAGGCACGAGGCCTTTCAACAATACGTGTAGTGTTTTCATGGTGTTTGAATACGATCTCAGCCCGATCCGATTCCACTTTTTAGGGGGATTGACCTTGAGACTCAGATCGATCTGAGTTCCCGTTTTCATGACAATTTCATTCCGGTAAGAGGATTCAGATCGATCTGAATTCTGCATGAAAACGTAGTACATGTGATGTGTGGATATATTAACTAAGTAGAAACTATGTCAATCATACAAATGAACTATGCTTATATCTTTTCACAAATTAGATTTATAATCATATTCTAGGCCACATATCTTCCATTTTTATCAAACAACACTTAATATATATATTTTTTTTTGTTCACAGGTAAAAACCACATTTGAAGTTTTATTCAGTTTTTAAAATACACTTCTATTTTTTAACATCAGAAATAAAATATTCCTTCTAATGAAGAAGGGGAAAACGTCCCCTTTATACTTGCGGCATTTCCCCTTTGGACGGCTTAGTTAAATTATTACAAATTAGCCATTAATATTGAATCATAAAAACCCTGATCTCTTTGCTCCCGATGGCAAGTCAGCATCGTCTCTCAGCAATTCCTCTTCCTCGTGAGCAATGATCTCATCAATGATGACCTCCTCATCGTTATACTCAATGTCCGTGCCTTCCTCGTTGATGCTGGGCTCAGGCAAATTCTCGCAAGCATTTGGATAATTTTTGCAGATGGCTGAGCACCAGAGTCCTGCTTTTGTGCAGGTGCAAGCCCCAGTGGAACTGCATCCATGGTCATTGTTATGGGGAAAAGCCCTCGTTTCATTAAACTGACTAACTTTTCGTAGCCGAGCCATGTCTGTACTTGCAGATAGGTACAACAAGAATGGTACCGGGCAGAGACTTGTGCAGGGGGCAATCTGGCAAGGTCGAATTTGGATTTGCCATGGAGTTGGAAAATATTTGGTAGTGAAGATAGTCTAGAGTTTCCACCGTACAGTATCACAAGAAAGTTTTCCCCTGCTTCTGAAATTTGGCGTGGTGTAGCTTCGTCATCTTTGAGAACACTAATGATGTCAGACATAGAATGGTTTTTCCCAAAAATAGTAAAAACTTTCTTCTTTCCTTGTCCAAATGGGATTGATGTATTGTCACACTCACTTGCTGGATGAAGGAAAAGAATATCCTGCGTATTGTATTTGCACGAAGCTGACAAATACAAAATACTGGGGGCATTACCTCTCCCACCCTTTAGGAAATAAAAGTTATTTTGAGAAGAACCTAATGCAGCCAGCAATACTAAAAGATAGACATCTTCACCTGTGAAAGTAACACAGATATTGAGTTATCACTATCATGACATCGGCATCTTCTATTGCCTGCTTAACCTCGATACTCTTTACTGCCATTTCAGTCATCAGCATTAAAATAAAGTTTCTCTTGTTGGTGTCGTTCGACAGAAATTTTTCTTATACCAGTGTAATGACCATTGTTAACGAAAATAAAAGTTTTCTGGACTCTTGCAGCAGGGTCCCGGTGATATCATTCAGCTGCTTTGGTGTTCTGATAAGTGACATCACTGAGGTATTCATCAAATAATACTATGGTATTACACCGAAAGTGTTTCTGTACATAGTCCATGTAGGTCTTCCACACTGACTCGAACATGGGTGATGTAGTCTTAGAGCTGATGCCAAATAATTCTGCCGCGATATGCGAGGGACCACTAGGAGGTGGAGCTGTGCAACGAAATAAAATGGAGTTTGTCGATGATTTCAGTGTACTTGATTCATCCTAAGGGCGAGCTGACAACAACAACAATTTTATTATTCTTTAAAGAAACTTCCATTGCGTACTTGTTGGTCTTCACGTAAATTGGTTTGTCCATCGCGGCAAAATTATATGGCGACAGCTCTACCCCATACAACCTTATGTAGTCAATTACTGCACATTTTCTGCTGCCAAGGTCTTCTTCCTGTTAGGAGTGAATGCTTCATACAACGCTGACTGAAAAAGCAGCATGGAGGACGTCATTGATGATATCGTTGCTCTGGAGTAAGAGGAATTTCTGAGAGATGATGCAGACTTGCCATCGGGAGCAAAGAGGTTAAGGCTTTTATGAATCAATATTAATGGATAATTTGTAATAATTTACATATTTTCTACTTAGTTAATATATTCACATATCACCACATGTAGTATAAATTTTTACAGAATACATTTTTATACATCCATAATTGCGCTCTTTATTCTGAAACGAACATCTCATTAAGGATGGGGTTTCTATTGTGTAGGTCAGGGATGGCCAACTGGCGGCCCGCGGGCCGCTTGCGGCCCGCGGTTATGTTTTATGCGGCCCCCGAACAACTTTTTAAAAGTATTACGGTAGATATTTTTTAACAGAAATATAAAATACAAAATTTCCTACAAGAGTCCAGGTTAAGTTCAAATTGTATATAATTACGACCTGATAATAAATTTTTTAACAACTAGCAAAATAAAGGTTTAATTACTTTAAGAGAATCAGTAGGAAGTATACTTTGAGTAGGCCTATAAGGCAAACACGCCAGTTTGATGTCGCACGGTGTGGCAACTACGCTTTCCGAAAAGACTGACTGCACGGTTTGGCAACTGCGCGTTCGGAACCAAACAAAACACTCAGTGACTCTGAGATACTAAGACTGTGCGCACGCGAGGCTAGCTACTGTCAAACTGCTGGTGCTTCATCACTGTGTTTAGTTTTAACTTACAAACCTAATTACGTTATTTCACGATGGGTAAGAAAAGAAAAGTTTCAGAAGAAAACAGAGTGTTTCAAGACAAGTGGGAAACCGAGTATCTGTTTGTAAATAACAAGGACAATAAACCCCAGTGTTTAGTGTGTTTGCTTGTACTGTCTGTCCATAAAGAATATAACCTCAATCGGCACTACACTCAGCACCATGCAGCTAAGTACAAAGATTACACTGGACAAGCTAGGCTTACTATTGTATCTGACTTGAAGAAAAAGGTTAGTGCTCAAAAAAACCTATTTAATAAATCCACAACTTTGCAAAAAAATGCACTCTTAGCTTCTTATATTGTAAGTGCAGAGATAGCTAAAGCCAAAAAACCCTTCACTGATGGTGAGTTTGTAAAGAAATGCTGTATAGAAGTGGCTCAAGCTTTTGGTGAAGAAAAATTTAGTAATGAGTTTAAAAACGTCTCACTTTCAAAACAGACTGTCACTAGAAGAATTGAAGAAATAAGTAAACATGTTTCCAGTGTAATAAGTAATATTGTTTCTGAGTCTTCCTACTTTTCTCTAGCCTTGGATGAGTCCACTGATTTAACAGACACTGCTCAACTGTTAATTTTCATCAGAACAGTAGACAATAATTTCATGATAAATGAAGAATTACTGGCTCTAGAGTCACTGCATGGTCATACTAAAGGTCAACACATTTTTGATGCACTTATGAAAGCCCTCAACAGCTGTGAAGGAACAAAAAAGTTGTCAGCAATTGTAACAGATGGGGCCAAAGCTATGGTTGGCTCTCAACTAGGCCTAGTGGGCTTGTTAAGAAAGGCTGGTATCAGCTGTCCATCATTTCACTGTATTATACACCAGGAAGCTCTTTGTGGGAAAATGCTGGAAATGGAAGACACAATGAAAACAGTTATGAAATGTGTCAACATGATCAAAGGAGGAAATAGGTCATTGACTCATAGAAAGTTCATGGCTTTTCTAACAGAACTCGAAGCAGAGTATGGAGACTTGACACTCTTCACAGAAGTACGCTGGCTAAGTAAAGGGAACTGCTTAAAACGATTCTTCGCTTTAAGAAAAGAGGTAGCTGAGTTTCTCAATGCACATATAAATACGCCTATCTCCAAAGAAGTTCAAGAAAAACTACTAGATTCTAAGTTTTTATGCAATATGGCTTTCTTAACCGACATAAGTCACCACATGAATGAACTTAACTTGAAATTGCAAGGTCGAAATCAAACAGTACCTCAGTTAGTTGGACACTTAGATGGATTTGTAAATAAACTTAAGGTTTTCATATCAAGCCTAGAAAAAGCTAATCTAGTACATTTCCCATCGTGCAAAGAAATTATGGAAGAAATTCCAACCAGTGATTTCAGTTTTTGCATACCGAAATTGAATATGCTTTTGGAGTCATTCAATGAACGATTTTTGGATTTTAATGAACTGCGACCACATCTCTTCTTATTCAACAATCCCATGACATGTGACATTTCCCAGCAAGATGACGACCTACAGTTGGAGCTCTGTGATTTGCAAAGTGACCAAGTTTTCCAGAAAAGACCAGAAACTGGTGTCGAATTCTGGAGTAGGCTGCCTGAGGACAAATATCCCAAACTACGTGATTTTGGTAAAAAAATTGTTTCAATGTTTGGAAGCACCTACATTTGTGAGAGCACTTTTTCCTCGATGAAATTTATAAAATCAACTCACCGTAACAGACTTACAGACAACCATCTTCAAGATTTGCTTAAAGTGGCCACCACCTCGACAAGAATTGATTTTGACAAACTTGTGAACGATTGTGCCCGCCCTCAGTGTTCTCACTAGTGGTTTTTTTTTTCAGTAAAATTGTTGATTTTGTTCTGCTCAACTCTTGTATGATTAGTAGTATATATTATTTCAACATTAAAGTATGTTCAATATCCATAGCATTTGTTTATACATTAATTTATATAGCCTAAATTTCCCTTTAAGTTCTTGTGCGGCCCCTGCTTTTAGCGAAAGTATGGAAGTGGCCCTTTGGGCAAAAGAAGTTGGCCATCCCTGGTGTAGGTTATTGAACGTTATTCAAATAGAAATGTTGAAAGATAAAAGTTACTAGGGAAAATCCTGCATTTTCCCCATTTTTTCAATATTTCAAAATTTTTTCAAAACTTTGAAGCGTCATATCTCGGTAGGTACGTATTTGGTTTTAAAAACGATTAAACAGTGAAAATTGTAGGAAATTTATTGCTCTTTAACTTTTGTAATGGAGTGTTTTAGGCTAAAATGCATTGTTTAGGAGTTATAAGAAAAACACTGAAAAAGCCCGAAAATTTCAGGTTTTTCGGCTACCTTGAAATTCGCACAGGGTTCTCAAATTGGAAAACTTGGATTCTACACCACAGAATACCAACATACAACATATTAAAGAAATCATTAACTTCAGACCTTTTTCCAGGTAAAAGTACCTGGTGACTGGACTATATCAGCACAATGCATAGAACAGCCCACATTGTTAATATAGCTATGCTTCATTTTAACCTTAATTCATACACTCAAGTACACTGATATAAGAAATTGGATATTGATCCACTTATACCCCTTAAATTATTATTATTAATAATATTATTTACACCAGGGGAAGGAGAAAAGGATGCTCTGTGACATCACTGCAGCCTGCTCTTCCTTCACGTGGTAAGACTTCTGTGAGGAGTTCGTGAAATGTAGGAAACATTGAACACTGGGGGAAGAGAGGGGCATTAGTATTGCGGCAGGAACTACGCTTCCATGACGTCACACACAGTGACTTGCCCTGCACTTCCTTCACAAACGTCATCACTAGACTAAGCTGTCTTGCACTGATTTACACGAACAAGTTATTATTTTATAATAAAATGCCATATTTAATAATATGGAATATTATGGAGAATGTACGGGAGACTAGGGACACGTGATACATACACCCCATATAATTCATTACTCTATGATTAGAATCTGCTGTAACTGATGTCAGATGATTTTTAGTTCCCCCCATTTAGTGCTGCTGTTCAGAACACTGTGCTCCACACATTTTGAAATTTATTTGAAAAAAATAAATGTGATTTTCCTAACTTAAAGTATGTATTTCTTTCTTTTATAAAAATATGTCTCACTTGCCTGACTTATACTTCTTGGCTGGATTAACATGTTATATATGAAGATACACATGAAATGCATACATGCTCCACAAACTTCAGCTCTCAAGTTAGGTCCAATGGATTTATAAAATTTTTAATGAAAAATGGGCACATGGGAAGACTTGATTCACCGTGTCTTATTCAATTTTTTTAAAATATACATTTCTGTAAATATTTATCTTTATTAAGACAAATAGTGTTTCATTTGGCCCAACTGTATAGAATGGCCCCTTAACCTGTGGTAATAGTCCTAAATTTGAATTTAATAAAGCTTTTCAGTATTTAAAAAAATGTTGGCTGCTGCAGTTTCACAATAAATGCAATAGCTAGAGTTACCTCAAATTTAAGGGAGCAAGTGACAGGGCATCACCCAACAGAATAAATAGAATTGTCTATTGATTTGTGACAGTGACTGAATTCAAATATCAATGATTGGAGTGTTAAGTTTGCTAGTCATATTGAAGGCAACAAGTTTAAATGACAGATTGTGAAAATATCAGCATCATTCATGATGAATCAACTGTAAAGAAACTGTCACCACCCATGTTTCAATACAAAAATTATAAATCACATGTTTTATTTGCAAAGACAAATTTAAAGGGCACTTTTTTCAATAAGAGCAAACCTAACATGATTAGTATGAAGGAAATTGGCCTAATCATTGCCTAGAATTCTATTTTACTTAGGCTGAGCTGATTTTTTAATTTGTAAATGAAAGTAATGTTAAATTCTTGTAAATTGTTATTTAGCATACTCATTTGTGTATTGTATCGAGGATTCCACCCCAGGGAGACTTAATACACCTTAAAGACTCTTAAAAATTTCAAAATTTAAAATTGAAAGAGTGATTTTTTAGATCTAAAACATTTGTACATGATAGACGAGATGGACAAACATGGCTGGAAGTTTTAAGAGAAAATAGAAAAAAATAGATTTTTTTTTTTTTTTAAAACTGTATCATGTGTCCCTCGGTCTCCCCTATTCATATTTTAAGAAGGAAAGCTTTTATTTCATTGTGTAATTAATAAAGAAAATAATTTCTGCTATTTATGGTTCCACAAGGGGAATTCCCTAAAGAAATCGGTTTGGAAGAAGACTTTTGAACGGTAAATGCACATGCGTTATATGGGATCCAATCACAGATAACTATGACACAAGTATGATACCCCCTACCATATTGGATTAATGAAGAAGGAACCGGTAGGTGACATATTTGAAATATCAGAAGCGTCACTCTGCTCATCAACTTCACCGCAGCAGGATGCATACATGGGAGTGATGTACTCCATGTACTAATTTAAACAGTCTACCAAATATATATTCAGTATGACATGCAGAGTCAGCACAAACTGCAGATAATATTACAAGGTACTTTAAAAGGCTACAATTTACATATTTAACTAGGTCCCCGTGTTGTAATCTCACAATTATTCTGTTCAGACATATCCCTTTGATAACAGTATCTTGTGTTCAGTTAAAGTGGCAAAATAAAAGCACTTAAAACCAGAATCAGTTATTACTTTAAAGTATAAGTAGAAGTAAGAATAGCTATTTTAGTCCAAAAGACCTGAGATAGTCCAATGTTCTCCACTGACCTGAGCCAAGGTGGAATCAAAGTGAGTGCATCCAGAAAAGATGCCCAAAACTTTGAAACCCTGAGAATTAATTATTATTGTCTTCTATTAAAATATTCAAGCATCTTGTGACTTTCCAAGATAACGCATATAATGTTAGGCATTCAGCGTAGCCGATTCCAAATTCTTAAAACATGTGAAGATTTCATAAA
This sequence comes from Ectobius pallidus, assembly GCA_964059195.1. Classification (NCBI taxonomy): domain Eukaryota; kingdom Metazoa; phylum Arthropoda; class Insecta; order Blattodea; family Ectobiidae; genus Ectobius; species Ectobius pallidus. Next base: position 24,482,138 of record CAXKWD010000012.1, read on the forward strand.
ATGCACTGACAATAATATTACTGATGCAAGTGTAGCCTTATGATCCATTGAAATTTTTGTTATAGGTTTAAAGCAGCCATATAGGTTAGGAATCAATTCAATTCATTCTGAACACAATCTGACAGGAATTAGGTCTATTACTTGCACATAAGCGAGGAGAGTTTAAACTGAAAAATAACGTAATGCAGATATCGGGAGCATTACATTTTGAAATAATGCACAACATTATATCAATAGTAGCTGCATTTAATTATTCAACGGCTAAACTTTTGAAAACTTTTATTTATATTTATTAACCCTTTGCATGCAAAATTTAATATGTTAAATCCTATGCCGTCTGTGGTAGTGAGGAATTTAATGTATCAAATTCATGTCACCGGCCAGCCCCTCTGGCAACGGAGTGCACCAAAATGATACTAGATGTCATGGGAATCTCTTTCACATTTCCTGCAGTGAATTCCCTTCATCACATAATTTCCTTGTCGATGGCATCAGTCAAGGTAATATAAATTATCTTGAAGGGCAGCGGTAACCTCTTTCTTTCGTATTTATTTACTGTTTTGGTAGTGAAATGGCAACCAAGAGGGTGCTAAGTGACTAACAGCTTAACTCAGTAATAGAATGTGTTAAGCGAAACATATTAGTGACTTTAGTAAAGGTAAGGAAGAATTTATACCAGATGATGCAACTGAGGGCAACAACAAAACAAGTGACAGTGTCATGATAAATGCAAGCCTAGGAGTTTCGACTGCATAGACCTGACTATTTTAGATCCAGGCCCATCCTCATTTACAATACCAACCAAGGTCCCATATTACCATCTCAGTTCAATAGAAACACATATCCAATAGATTGGATATACTTAGGGATAGTCACATTTCGTTAATCCCCAAAACACGAAATTAGTAATAGAAGTTCAATTTACTGTAATAAATTCATTTCTCGTGTTTTTTTATTCAAAATATGTGTTTATTCATTCGTGAAGTTTTGCAAAATGAGATACTTTTTGCGAAATACCCGGTTTTTAAGGTTTTATCCCATTTTTTATGCGAAATACGGGCAAATGTAAAAGATCTACTTTAAATTAACTCATATTTGAATATATTGTATTTTTTTATCCACGGAAAATATTTTAATTAAAAATGTGAGCCGTCGGCTTTATTTGAAATGCGAAGATGTCAAGGTCAACTGAAGAAGGAACTTTAGAGGAAGAGGGTGGAGGAAGGAGTTTCTGGCACCAAGATGTCGGCGGCGTAATTCACGGCCGAAACAAGTAAACAAATGGTCGATCTATTCCTCCAGTCTTTATACAGTGCGCCCGAGAATATTCTCCGCAGCGGCTACTTGTTGGAGAGGCAGCTAGCTGCAGCAGTTAAGTTGGTACTCACCACAGCCGATCATTGCAGGTGCTGGAAGTGCTGTCACAATATTCTATCTAAATGCTTGCACACTGCAATATGTACTGATTAGTAATTAGATAATGCACCCATTGATAAAGTGACAATGACCTCTGCCTGCCTGCACACACAGCTGGCGGTTTTTTTTATAAAAGCTCGTGTTGCCAATGTAACTGCTCCAGCTAGCCCTCTCTCCAGCAAATAGCAACTGTGGAGAATGTTCTCGGGCGCACGTTATAATAGCAGAATAATAATAAAAAATTAATAATGAATTAAAACAACCTGTAAGTTACGTATTTCAACAATCCCGCTTTTAACGAAGTGGGTGTTGGAGGCTACAACCTGTAACGTCATGCTTCCCGCCGAATCCCGTGTGAAAGAGACGGAAGTAGGATGAACATCGGTTGTTAAAACATCGATATTCACTATCGATGTTAAAATCGGCGGTAACCATCGATGTGACGATAATATCTATGTATTTTGACGGAAAACATCGATGTATATTTAAAATAAAAAAGCATGGTTTCAGAAAATTAGGCAAAATTCATAAATAAACTGAAATATTTCCATGAAAACTATCGATGTTTTTGGAAATTTTGTCAATACGTCCTGAATGTCCGACTCAGTATGTATATTCATGAAAATTAATACAAAAAACTGTGAATATTAAAAAAGTGTGCATGGAACGCCACGCGACAGAAGTGAAACTTGTTTTAATTTGTAGATTTTTTCAATTTTGGATTGTAAAACTTTTAAATATTGGGTTGTGGACTTTTTTGATTTTGGATTTTTTAAATGGTTGATCTTTTAATATTTTTTAATTTTGGAATTTTGGATTTTCGATTCTTTAATTTCGGATTTTTTTATTTTCAAATTTTGTATTTTTAATTTTTTAATTTTGGATTGTAGATTTTTAAATTTTGGAGTTTTGAATTTTGAATTTTGGATTTTACATTTTTTAATTTTGGATTTTTTAAATTTTGGATCTTTGAAGTTTTTTATTTTTGGATTTTTTATTTTTAATTTTTTAATTTTGGCTTTTTAGATTTTTTAAATTTTGTATTTTTTTATGTTGAATTTTTGGATTTTTAAAATTTGGATAAGCCTAATCATTGAGTTGATTGTTTTCTGTGCAGACCGTTCCATCACACCTCACTAATTTTGTGATGATTTTGAGCGTAACACTAATTTCGTGATGATTTTTAACGTAACGCAAGATCTCAATTTACCCCTACCGCGGCTAAAGAAGTTTCACTTCGAAAACATCAATGTCGGGGAGAAACATAGATTGTTTTCTATCAATGATGGTGATGATGACGACGAGTAATTATTTTAACTTTATTCGTACTTCTATTTTTTAAGTTCTACATGTTGACGAATAAAATATTTTAGGATGAATTTGTGCATTTTATAACTGCCGTAACCACAATGTAAAGTAAGGAGTTTATTTAATTTTAAATTAAAATACAAGCACCTCAAGTAAATCAGGTAAGCTGTTTCATTTTTATTTCATATGAATTCAAGACATTGTCATATCACTCCTGGATGTTGCTTGATATATATTATCAGTGTACGGAAAAAAATGCAGTTAGATTTACAAGCTGATTTTCAAGATTTTTTTTTTTACCATTTTTATGACGAAATTCAATTTTTAAATAGCGAAATATATGTAGAAATTTTGCATTTTATTTGACGAAATCCTGAGTTTTTATTCACCACAAATCATCAACTCTAGATATACTGTAATAGAAAGCCTAAGGGGTAATCACATAAGTATTTAGCTCAAAATTGTTTATTGACTAAAAGTTAACACTTAGACATTGGTCACTAGCTCAAGTGTATGTGTGTGTGGGTGTGTATATACATATATATATAAGCGTCCAATTCCAAAACTGTCTCAATCCATTTTTAAAAAAATTGAGATAATGGCGGTTTCGTCATCTACCTACATATTTCTAACAATGTAGTAATGAATGTTGTGCCTAAACTCCCTCTTTCCTTCCAAAATTAAGCTTCAGAAATGACAAACAGTTTCAAAACTTTCTCATTCCATCCCATGTACTGTTACAAAACTGTCTCGTTCCATACATGAATTTCTTTTTCAAAACTTCCTCCATCCATAGCAAGGATTGGTAATATTCATTGTTTGGTTAACAAAACTCTCTCCATCCGTCTTTTAAATTTCCTTACAAATAACCTTTCATTTTATGTTTCCAGCAGTGTATAAGAACAAATTATAATTATGAACGTTGTCACTCTCATATACCCATTGTTAGAAGGTAATAAAATAATAGTACAGACTCTCTGTAAATAAGACGATAGTGTTTTCTCTGCACTGCTCACAAATACAAGTTAATTAAGCATTATTCTTAAGAAATGGAAAGTAATATATTGATTTCACCTAGTGGTAAAGGACGGAAGAAATTTAAAGATCCTTCGAAATGGGGGAAAAAATAAAGAAAAACACAAGTAGGTGGGAGAAACTAAGGTCATGAAAGTGTATGCTGACAGGTGCCCAGGACAAAATAAAAATATTACAGTAATGGGAATGTTAATGTCTTGGCTCTACAATAGCATACCAACTGTAAAGAACTCCATGTTATTTTCCCTATTGTCGGCCACTCTTTTCTTCCAGCCATTAGAGTTTTTGGGAGAATAGAAAATGTCATTAGGAAGAGGGATACTATTAACAAACCATGTGAATATAGAGACATTATTGCACAAAGTGCAAATTTAAAGGAACTGGGAGAGGATTTTGCTATCTTTGATTGGAAGAAAAATAGTGCAAGCTACTCTCAAACATCCTGGGCAGAGGCATTTCCAGTTTTCCGCAGCTAAGCGAATCATTCTAAGAGAAACTGCATCTGGAAAAAATGTGATTGTGAGAGGGGAAGTAAATTACTTAACAGACATAGGAGCATTCAAATCGAGAGGAAAAATATTTCGCAGATGACCCCAGAATCTCAGAATCAGAAGGAAGAGAAACTATCCGATCTCAACACTTTGGTTCCGAGTGGAGAAAAATTACTTGATTTATCATTTTACAAGAGTGTAATAGAGGGTGATTCAAGGTCAAACAGAGAAGAAAATGCATATGAGGATTTATTTATGGAAAAGAAGACTTTAAATTTGAACTGAAGTGTAATAACCAAACAGAATAATGTATTCATTCCGTGTGACCTTTAATTTTAATATTTGAGTTCAATGACATCAACAAAATAGAAATTGCAGTAATAGATTATTGTATTTACATTAATAAGAAGCCTCTTCTAAAATATTAGAAACGAAAAAGAATTGTGTAATTTTCCAAAACTCTCTCGTTCCAGCCTACAGTTTCAAAACTCTCTCAATCCAAACAAAAATATGAAATAACTCCTGAAATATCGATCCCTGATTTTCAGGAATATCATTCATTAGAAGAGTGTTTCTCAACTGTAAAATTAAAAAGAATTGGAACACTGCAAACAGTTAGGAAAAAAGTTATCAGTTTTTGACGTTTCCTGAAAATTGTTAAAACTGGATTGAGACAGTTTTGGAATTGGACGCTTCTATCAATAATACTGATCGTGAAGGTCAGAATTATTTGACATTTAAGCAGAATTAATTCCGGGGTGCGCGGGCAAAGAGAGTTAAGTCCACTTTCTTGTTACTGAGAATTAGAGAATTAGAATGACTTAACACAGCCCAACATAGCTTTACAGATGGATAAACCCATGAGGCACACATCCATAACTACCGTACAATTTTGATTATGACTTACTGGACTTAACACAAATGTAGGGAACATTTTTATCTATAACTCTATGGACATATCTCAATTTTTTAGGATGGTGGACTTAACTCTCGTAGCCCACGCACCACGAAATTAATATATACTGCAGAATGCACAATATAACCGGCAGTTAACCTATGAATAGGCCTAAAACAATGGTGGCGACTTGCTCCAGCATCTGTTGTTTGTGATGTTCAAAGCGAAGTGTCTCTGAGACACTCTGATTCAGGTTTTCTCAATTAAAACATAAGGTCTCTTTGCTCGAATCAGATTGGCAAAAAATTATATCCGTTTAAAGCACTTTAATTTTACTGGCTGACAAATCCGTTGAGAAAAGAGGCGAAGAAAATTTCGTTCCATACAACTCCAAGTTCTCACTAAGGAAATTTAATGGAAAACACAGCATTACTCATTATTCTGGCGTTAAACCTTCTGTTATAGGAATGAAAATATATCCCACAGTGTGGTTTTAATCTGAACTTTATAGGTAACAGTTGTGGACTGCACTGTCTATTGTGAGAACTATTTCTATCCCTTTCTACTGGAGTGTACTCTTTCTGCTCATTAGCAAGAAGGCTATCTAAAAATTATGGCTTGAGTGACCTACATACACAACTCTACACTGTACACTATACACTGTTACAGAAACCACTTTCCTGTATTAGAAATATTATTCATTTTCATATTACATTTTAATCAATATTGGCTTTAATATTGCACTTCTTTTAATTTATTAATGTTAGGCAATATTAATCCATAAAAGGTCTCAATCTAGTATTGAAAAGTTAAAGATCAACATTATTTTATTAAGTGCCTTTTCTCGTCCACCAGCCTTGCAGATTCTTGCACAATAAGTATTAGTGTAAATTAACAAAACTGTAAAAAGAATTAGAAATAATTTATTCAATAGGCTATATCACACACAATTCCTGGACCGCCCAAATCCATATTCAGCAAAATACATCAAAGTTATCTATGAAGAAGTTTAGTGGTAGGCTATATAAGTAGATCATTCCACGAATTACATAAATTTATTACATTCTCTGCCTGTACCATAGGTACTATAGATAAAGGAAGTATTGTGTTTGATCCTGAAATTCTAAGTTGAGTTCTTAACATAAATACACGTTTTGAGGTCCCTGAATCCAAAAATACTATTTTCTGAAACATGTCAGTGTTTTGTGACTATGAAAAGCGTAGCTTCAGAACAAAACGTTATATGAAAATAAAATTCTGTATTCAGGTTAGGTACCTTCTGAGAATGTGACACCAAGATTGACAACAATTTTCTCTTAATTTTACATGAAGAAAATTTCATTTTTCTGCAATTTTCTCAAAAACGGCTCTAATGATATTGTTTAAAATTTATACATGAGGTGCTTATACGAAGAGCTACAAATTTTATTTCAAACATTTTTTCACCAAAATTCTTTGGATGGTAGTTATAAGCAGTGCTTTTTTTGTGACGGTACGCAACGGTACGCAGTACCGGCACCTTTTTAAAAAATAAAATTTGGATATTACTCAAAATATTTCTATCACAATTCCCACAAAGTTATGTTATTTAAAATCAAGTTTGTTTGCTGGTTTTGTTAGATTTCTACATACATAATAGCCTACATACGAGCACATGATAGTTTCTGTTAATTGCCGTGGCTACTGGACTGCAAGAGGGTTGGGGTGAGTTTTTCCAGGCCTCAGCAAACTGCTTCTGTGGTCAAGGCCATTCTAACGGTATAAGAATTGCACCAAGTGCAGTTAATGCTAACGTCGTAACAAACAAGTAGTAAGTAGCTAACCAACGTAGTTAATCAGGGATTAGTGCGTGTTTAAATTTAACTGCATTCGTTGCTTACATATAATTTTGTTTGTGTTGCACAGGCAAGTGAATTCATAATTCTTTAGTACGGTTGTAGGAACAAGGGGTGCACGTGATGGACGTGAAATGAGTAAAATAATTAATTATTTTGTTCCGGTGCGTAATAAAATAAAGCATGTCGATGATTTTGAAGTATCTCATAAACCTTCCAACAGTGAATAAACTGAATCTGAAGAGTACGTCAGAAGTACCGGTAATTTTACTGCAATTCAAGGGAGAAACATTTCTGGCCTTGATAGGCCCGATTCTTGGACATTAACTCAGAAAAATGTCTTCTGGGAGAAGTGTGGGAGCTCCCGTGAAATTCAGTTAAAAAGTTCCTATGAGTACCGCCACCTTTTTAGTTAGAAAAAAAGCACTGGTTATAAGCCATTCACTGTTTGTATAAGCTCAGTCTTGTCTGGTGAACAATAAAGCTTTGTATCAGACTGAAACAACTGAATATGCACCCTTTGCAATACGGCCTATTATGAAATGTGTGAAGTGAGAAAGGTGTATTGGCTATGCTTAAGGTGAAGAGGTATGTGAGTGCATTAATCAGATTTTATATGGGTTGTGTAACCTTCGGAGATGGGAAGTGGTTACAACCAGTAAATAAAGAGAATGTCATACATAATATGTTATACTAAGAGGCAGAATGTTCATTTCATGCTTTATCAATGACTGTTTATATCATGAGAATAACAGTTAACAATAGGTTGACCATACATCCTGTTTTAACCAGGACACTCCTCTTAATAAGATGTGTCCTGGCCATCCCGTTAGTAGCCTACTCTGAAATAAACACAATGTCCTGTTTTATAAAAATCTATGACCAAGCTCGAGAATAAAACTTACACTTTTAATTATATATTCTGTAGACCTTATTAGATTTTGTAATTAAGTTAGATACTTTTAATGCCTGAAATATGATGAATATATGTTTTAATTGTAGCATGTTTTTTCAGTGATGTTAGAGTATTTTGTTGTATGGCAATCGCACTTATTTACAAGAAAATACAATAATGTTTATACTTGCAAAGGTATTTTTTGCATGTTACAGTAAAATTCAGCCCAGGAAGTTACTGTGTATTTGGAATAGGGAACCGTGTTGCCTTTTAACAGTAGCTTTAAGGGGAAATCCTTACATAAACCTGAAATTTGCAACACAGCAGGTGCATAGATGTCTAATCTGCAATCCCAGCCACCCCCTCTTAAAGAAAAACCAGCTGTGGAAACCAGTCACCACTTGCCACCGATCTCGGGCTGTTCTATACTACCCTGTGTGAAAGTGTCGCCTCTCTTGTGTTGTATGATTTAATACTGTATTCATACGATTTATGTTATTGTACAATAGTTATATTTCTTTTAAATTTATCCTTCGTTATAGTTTATAGTTTTTGTGTTTATTTTGTTATATTATCTTTAGTTTAGATCTAGTAGGAATAAATTAGTGTAATTATTTCAGTTATTGTTGAGTTGAAACAATGGAAACGTCCCCGGAATGCTACAAAAAATTGAGTAACCGGAAAAGGATTTTGCGTTCCGATGAAAGAACGATGCTTTTGAATGTCTATTTGTACTTTCGAAGTGTATTTTCATTCAGTGTGACAGAAGCTGCCAAGCATACCGCAGCAGCCACTAAAATTTCCTACAAACTAGTGATGACAATAAGGAAAGAACTTAAAATGAAGCGACGAAAGTGGGAACGAATATGAAGATTTAGGAGTAGCTCCTCTTCCCGATTAATGGTGAGTTTATCATCTACTTAAATTCTTTGTTTTACTTGTACTTACTGACACTAACATTTTCAAAGCAGTTGCGTAGAGTAAAAGAAAAATATTTTTAGAATAGATATTACATAGGGATAGAGCAGGTTCTGCTAGCCCGTGTCCTTCCCCCATCCCCCTACTCAAAGTACCGTTACTGTTAGTTTGGCAACATCACCCTGGTTCAGTGGTGTGAGTTGACTGCTGCCCCATAAGGCCTGTAGTAACTTGCTGGGCTGAATTTTAGTGTAGCAACCCATACAAGATTATGTATGGTGCTGATTGACGTGTTGTGTAACTGTTGTGTAAAGTCAAATATGTTGGAAATTTTTTTGCGTCATCTTATGAACGACTAAGATTTTAATATGTTTTAAGCATTAGACTTAAACCATCTATAGGCCTGTTGTTGTTATTGTTGTTATTATTATTATTATTATTATTATTATTATTATTATAAGACATTTGGGCAGTTAATCTGATTTGCTTGGGATGTCCCGTTTTCAGCTCAAAATATTATGATCACCCTAGTTATCAATGACCTTTCATCTACTGAGAATAATAGTTTATGCTAAATGTTTTGCAATGAAACTACATTATATAATTTTTAAATTTAAAAAATAGGCTATTTAAAAACATGTATATCTTACCTTCTCAGTACCAGTCTTAATAAGGTATTCTAGAAGGACGAGGGCTTTATACACATGTCGCCAATTACGTCCATGGTCATTGAGTCGCTTCCAAATCATCTGCATGATTTCAGTGAAAGCAACAACATTGTATGTCAGATCAGCAATTTCTGACATAAGAGTGCTGCTGGGTCCCCATGGGTCATTGCTTGTAGCTTCACGCACTTTTACCTGCGCATCCGAGTAATTGTGCGCTAGGTTCTTAATATTCCTCCTTAAGCCCGCCACGTTTACTTGCATATCTTCCCTCTGCCTCCGCATCTGTAACAATGAATTGTTCTTATTAGTCCTAATAAAAAAATTTAAAAAATCTGCACAATACTCACTGAGGTATAGCAGAACTCCATCTATCCGGATCGCTTTGAGACTTTATTCAAGTGGTTTTTGCAGGAGCGAGCACTGGAGTACTTTCTTTCAGGGCTGATTATTTGCAAAAAAGCAAAACTTTTAGCTGACAAAATCGACAGTTTGTCAACAAATCAACTGACTCTAACCAATATGTTCAAGATGTGGCGCTTTATGTAAGTACAATTTTTTTAAAAGAAAATATATTTTTTTCATGATTTATCAAATTATCCAGATAACGCATTGAGCAATGCAGTGTTTTAACTCAAATATCTATCATGTATTGACAAAATTTGAAACTGACTTCACAAGAATGAACCCAGATCCTCAGTCTGGGAACACCAAAGAAATTATTGGTTTAAGTCGGCAAACCACTTGTTCAGACTCCAGCTAATTACTTTCCTTTTTACTAGATATGGAGGGCAGAAAACTCTTCGCAAACAAGGTTGGCCTTCCATAATTCTTCCCCCAACCTGTTTTACGGGGAGAAATTTCAAAGAAAAATACCACCCATGGGGAAAAAGTGAGAAACACAAAAACCTTTTTTAAAAAATGAAAGGAGACATGATGCATATTGGTGTCCTGAGTGCCAAGTGGGATTTTGTATTGAAATCTGCCTCCAAGATCCTCCACACCATTGAAAATTTGTATGTTTACACAGCAGTAATATTAAATTACAAGGCAAATATTGTGTTATACCTGCATGTGGCACTTAATTGCCAGGAGAGGGTAAATCCTCAATCGGCTCTGCACAATTTAAATGTCTCGCTTGAGTAGTTCTGCAGGTTACAAGACAAATAAAATGATCTTGTCAGATAAACCTTTCAGCTGTTATCTTTGCATCCTCCCTCTGGGAAGTGTGTTTAGACAACACAATTGGAGTTTATAAAAGTTTTGGGAATGAAGGCTTAGGATTGGTTGAAGAAGTTGGGGAGTATTGGCCAATCAAAACTGGTAAATTTATTTGTTTGCAGGTTATCAGCCAATCCAAAGTTTTATAAAATTCCGGGCTTTCGGACTCCAGCTCTGAAACCAACCTCTAGGATCTGGTTGTGATTACTGACTGACTGCTGTAGTCAGAAAGCTTGGAATTTTATAAAACTTTGACTTGGCTGATAACCCAAGAAGAAACCATGAAATCAAATCATTCAGGACTTTTATCATTTTCATTAATTTAACTTCATTTTAATTTTTTGGCTTTCATAGGACCACTTTAGTCAGGTTTCTGGTTGAGGTTTTACTTCTTTTTGTCCGCCCAGTACTTCTTCATCCATTCTGACTGCAATTTTCTTTCTGCTTCTGGAACTACTCTTCCTATTCTCTGTTTGTTGATCGTCTTTCAATATCTTGAGTGTTGTCTGTCTTGTATATTCCTCTATTGTAATACACAGCTCTGCCATATCTTTCTTAATTAATATATTAGGCCTAGTTATTTATTCTTTTTGAAGCCTGTACTTCCCTTTTTTTTATCAGACTGAAAACAAAAGTTTAAGCAGGGACGTGGCGTTAATGTTGCCTCTGTTGCCGCCGGCAACAGCTAATAAAAATGAATAAAGTGTATCCAAATTTTACATGATTTTTTAAAAAGAATAATGGAAGGTCTGAGTAATTTCACTTTCAGATTTCTTCATTTGTGATCGATCCGCCGAGACCGATCGATGACAGCATCCTCCAGTTCTAAATTGCTCGTTATTTTGCCAATGGCGCTTACCGGCAAACTCGAAGCTTATAGACTCGTAGGGATGTCAGTGACCCTGTGAGACTTCAGTTCGCTGTTTGTAGCACCATTGTTGCCTGTCCAGTGAAAAGGCAAACCTTGAGTTTTAGTGTTAATTCTTAATGTATACGAATGTAATGGTGAATGGTTTAATGTTAGTAGTACAATAAGAATAATGACATCACAATTTGCGGGTAAAAGTGACTGATTATGTGATCGAAAACCTTTTAAAACGGTCCTTGAGTTCGCGTTCTTTTGGCGAAAAAATCACATAATTTCAACAGGAAGACCAACTCCGGATCTTAAACCATTAAAAACTAACTCACACGGGGGTTTCGAAAGACATTTTAGTAGCTCTTGGTACAAGGAGTTTCCTTGGCTGTGTGGTTGTTACAAATTATTGAAACTATTTTGTTGACCATATCTGCTTTAATTGTAATGAAAAGAATGCGTGGAAAACAGATGACATCAGTAACATGGATAGTTTTCTCACCTTGAGGGTTTGATGTCATTTTCAGCTTGAAGACTGAACTTGCCGCCCTATTTAAATTAATGGCAAGAGATGATGATGATGAATGGGATGCTGAAACAAGCGCTTGTGCAATGGGCTACTACCAGAACCTCCTAAGCTTTGATTTCAGATTCTTGCTTTTGGTGTTTTCGCTTGTATTTCCTAAGTCTGATGCTTTGTTTAACTTTCTTCAGAAAAATATTTTTGATATTGCTTTCAGGAAACAAAAAATCAATGACTTTAAAACAGTATGAACGACTTGCGTGACAATTTTGACGAGTTAATTTGGTCAAGGATAGAATCTGATCAAGATTGCCACGAAACACCAATACTTTCAAAGAGATAGAGACTGGATAAAGGAGAAAATGTCACAAAATCATCGTATCGACGAATATTTTATGAGATCATAGATACGATACTTGGCAAAATAACCAACAGATTCTCGGATATAGACAAACTACAGTTCCTATCATTGTTGAACAGTGCTTCATACGCCGAATATGACAAGACTTTCCCAGAGAGTGCGTTTAAGATTTTCCTTACTTATTACGGACAGTACTTCAACTCAGTGCGATTAAAGAACGAACTCTGTTATTTGTACTCTTCCCCTGAATTTCGAAACAAAGCTTCCTACGAAGTTCACCAAAAGTTGTATGCCTTGGAACTTAGAGAAGCTTTGCCACTGGTGTATAAACTTCTTGAATTAATTTTTACTATTCCTACCACCATCAGCAGAACGATCTTTTTCAGCGCTCTGTAGAATACACACTTATCTAAGAAACACACAAACTCAAAATATACTTTCATATCTGTCTCTTTTATCAGTGGAAAAGGGGTTGCTTAGTAAACTTAAAAAGCAACAGCAAGCAACATTTGAAAATTCTGTAATTGATGTTTATTTGGAGAAGAATCGGCGGATTGAACTGAAGTACAAATAGACACTGTAAATTAGAGATATTGTAAATACATTTTAAATTAGGTACGCCATTATAATTTTTATTTATATACTTGTTTGAGTTTGTTTTGTTTCATACAATTGCATACAACCTATATAATATTAACTTAGAAACCCTCGGAATTCGCGACTGGCATTCCCCAAATTAAGTATGAAGCAACTGGCAACACTTATGGATCACCCACGCCACGCCACTGAGTTTAAGAATCATTTATCATAATTTTACTGTCAAAAAGGGGTATTTGTCACTTAATTTACTTTGTTTAAAAAAATGTTTTCATTCTTTTAAACGTAGGATCATTCATTCTTTGTGGGTACAGAACATTTTAAACTTGATTCAAATCCTATTTGCTATAATGATTTCAGTATCATAAAACTCCAGAGGTTGCAGGTTTCACCATTAGGGCTGCAATATCACAAACACACTTACTCGAACAGATGTTAGGCAATAAAACGACTGCTGATATTGCAAATTATGCCTGGATATTAGGCCTTGGGTATATAATAACTCAAATTACAATATAACAACAATAAATTTGATCAAGTATAAATTCCAGTTTTTACATGTCCTGAAAAGTTTTTTTTCCCCCCCCTGTGTAGGGACCAGAATTCCTGAAAATCCATTAAAAAAATCCTGATGGTTGGCAACCTTAGCCAAAGCTTCGCATTATGAACGTATTTATGGTTAATTTCGTTCCAAGAAAATTACAGTGCAAGCACTACTGTAGACAGCCTGAACAAAGTTTAGTTGTAAAAGCAATCTGATTTAGATATGTCTCCTTTAAGTCCCCTTATGAAACAAGAATATCATGAAGGCAGTAATTTATTATCCATTCCCTGTCAGAGTTCTACCACATGTAAACAAAATGTGATTTGAACCACAGCGCACATCATGCAACAAGACAATTTAGTCCCATAGAATCTTGATTTTTAAAATATGAGGATCGATCCAGAAATAAGGTTCCCATCAATTTTACAAATAGACAGCATTGTTTATTCTCATAGCAGTGTACATCGTTGGAAAGAAGACACTTTGCTCTATTTTTCGACATATTCACCATCTTTTTTTAGGCATTTTTGTAGACGGTGCTCCAATTTTTGTGCCCCAATGCCGTAGAACTCCGCCGCCAACCCGTTGAAGAAGCGTTTCACCCCGTCTTTGACTTCATTGTCGCTCCGGAAGTGTTGGCCACCCAAGTGTTCCTTTAACTTCGGGAACAAGTGAAAATCGCTAGGTGCGAGGTCTGTCTGTCTGTCTGTCTGTCTGAGTTGATTGTTGTCCCAGGTTCAACAAAATTGATCAGCAGTATCCCCTTACGATCCCAAAACACACTGGCCATGACTTTGCCAACAGAAGGAGTTTGTTTGAACTTCTTTGTGACTGGTGACCCTGAGTGACGCCATTGTTTGGACTTTTGTTTCGTTTCGGGAGTGAAATGAAACACCCACGTTTCATCTCCCTTAACAATGGAGTCCAACAATCCTTCCTTATCTTCTTGACACTTTTGAAGAAACTGGCAAGCACAAGCAAGGCGTTTCTCCTTGTGTTCTGCTGTCAACATACGTGGTATCCATCGACGACGAGCGACGAAGAAGTCAAAGACGAGGTGAAAAGCTTCAACGGGTTGGCGGCGGAGTTCTACGACATTGGGATACAAAAAATTGGAGCACTGTCAACAAAAATACCTAGAAAAAGATGGCGATTATGTCAAAAAAAGAGCAAAGTGTCTTCTTTCCAACGATGTACATGCTATGAGAATAAACAATGTTGTCTATTTGTAAATTTGATGGGAACCTTATTTCTGGATCAACCCTCGTGGTTAAAGGGTAACATGCAAAGAAAATGGCTTGACAACAATTTCATCTTAATACAATTTTTTCAATACATGACAAAACAAAAATATTATTAACAGAGACTGGTAGCCCGAGTAAAACACTGTTGTGTACAGTTACATAATGGGATACGGTACCTCAACTCAACACAGGGATTAGTAAAATAATTTAGACTATTTTAATAAGTTTAATGTAACCTCTGGTTCACTGCAGCAGGTGAGTACTCAGTATTTCCGCCACACACAGCTGGTTGTCAATTGTGTACTATTTCTCCATCCTAATTTTAATATCATTTTTAACACTTTTATTTGAAAACTGTATATGCAACAATGAGAATACTGCAGTCATTTCACTTGAGAATAACAATGTCTCTGATGTTACATTCACTTCAATTTCTTTTGGACATGGAGAAGGAAGCAGTCGCAGGTCTATACTGAAGTGTTTTGATTTTTTGTCAGAAAAAAGTGATTAGTTTCTTTGCAAATTGTGTACTACAGTAGTGGAAAAAAAGAGTTCAAAGCAGAGTGTGCAAACTTGAAAAAAAAGTGGGGGAACACATACAAGTAAAAATTTTACTGAAACAGGCCTACATCATCATTTTGCAATCATGGCAACGCACACTCACCCGAATGTTTCAGATCTGGTCTTAAGACTGAAATAGGCCAACTATGCATTCCATTTATCTAAATATCTCCATGCAAGGTTCTCACTCACTCATTCAATACAGGCAAATGCTCAGCGTGTATTCCACTACTGCTTAAACTTGCGAAAACATTCCAGGAAATTTTACTAATTGCAACTATGTTACATCATTACAAAATCCTGCTTGTAATATTGAATAGTACATTATGCAACAAACTTATAATGTAATTTACTAAAATATGATTATGTTTATGAAACGAGCAAGTTGCATACGAATGTTTTTGTTCGACCATAATTAGTCTATGTGTTTAAATTTTGAGATTTTAGATTCACTCAAATAAACGGTCACGCTTCAGCCTGCCATGACCTTCGCACCAACTGGTTGTAGTTCTTGTCTTCTATAACAGATGGCAGCTAATTTTGTCGGTAAAATCTAACCTTCCTTTTCAACATTTTCATGAAACCAATGGTTTCTGACAGCATGAAATTAATTCATTTTAGTATGATGTTAAAATTAACACAAACAGATTTGATTTTACTTTAAATACAGGCTATTTATTATGCAGCTGCTACCCTTAAAGTACCAAGAATGTTCCATGTTCAATAATAATTGATACCACACCGATGTCAAAATGAAAAGGTGTCTAAATGAGTGTCATTATAATACTGTTATGTCACATGTAATAAGGGTATTGCAGTATGGTCAAACAAAAAACAATTTTAGCTTTTTTTAAATTACTGGATAAATAAAATAATTCTAAACTAAAAATTTGTCCAAGTACCAAGCCATCAAGAGCTTTAATACACGGCAATTCCAAAAAAAATTAAGAATTCCTTACCAAACAAAGGCTACTGCCTCATCATTGTAAAATTCTCTGCAACATTATCAGAGAATTCAGTAAGATAAGGTATCTGTTTCCAAGCAGGATTGTGTGCTAAAGATAACAGCTCTAGCATACCTACTCAAACATGTTGCAAAGAGGAATCCCACCACAAAAACTTGCCACACTTACAATTAAGTCTTCTTCGACCAATTATGCGTTTCACTTCTACGGATACTGCAAGTCCAACACCTGTAGGAAAAAAAAAAAAGGTTTTTCTAACATAAAATTATTGTTAAGTGCATGTTTTGAAAACTATGGAACAAAGTATTTCTTTAGACAGTAGAAGGAAGAATGCCGATAATTCTTTTACTATGTTTGGCTGTATGCCTCACTTGTAAGACTTGATTAGTAAGGTGACTGGTATAGACAAGGTAAGCTATAAGCCAATATAGTACTGTACACTATAAGGTTTCTTGTGCAAATTAAATTCTCATGCACACCTGCAATGTGCTCAGAGCTTGGTCTTCATAGATGACTCATGATAAATAATAATTACCATACATAAGTGTTTTTTGCTTACTCCCCTGGTTTTACCAGAACATTGTAGGATTTACATTCCACAACCTAAAAATGTTTTTACTGGAGGGAATCTATATAATAAGAGGAAGTGTTTGTCTGTCTGTTTTTTGTCTTCTTGTGAAGCCCAGCCAAACCTAGGGCATGTAGATATTTGAAATGTGAACACAGATGGACTGAAGGGTGTCAAAATGCACCTCAAAGACGGATTTTTAATTTTTGCTCTTGTTTATGAGTTATGAGTAGAGGGCGGATTCATATGCACTAAAAAACTTGAATATACTCGTATATGCATGCACTTATGCAGTAAAAAGATGGAAAATATGCTCCAAAGTGGAAAATATGTAGTTTTTATTTTTTTTATGGACCCCCTTGATGAAGTTGAATATGCGATTCACGTGCATCCCTGATGGTCGCATTTATTTTCATGAAATGGTTACCAAACGGGCATTTTTAGAAATTAAATGGGACATTAAATGAAACTAAGGAAGAAATTATAATGTGCAGAATGTTTGTGAAATGAAATATGGGAAACAGAAAAACCCCCAAAAATCCGAAATATCCTGATTTTGTCTACTACAAATACAGCTTTACCCTCGCTAAGAGTCAAAATTGATTCCGCAAGACCACGCACTGGCATCCAAGTGGCGATTTATTGATTATTAATTTTGTTTTAAAAACTTTTATACAAGTGGTATTGATTCTTGGAATCTTTGGAAACCATAATAAAATAATGAAAAACTTGACAGAGAACTATTTTCTCATCTGTGGTTAAGTAGGATTTTCACTGATCCACTGTTTAAGCAAAACTGATTTACTGGATTTTTCTTTCAGTACTTTATAAGATACATTCTGCTCACAGGCACTGACTTCACACACGACAATAATCAAAATCTGCTTTCAATTTTAACAGAAATTCCCAATCTTTATTTTTGTATACCACTGTCCTTTGTATTCCGTGCTTAAGATTTATGATACTTAATCACAGATCTTCCAGAGCAACATGGCAATAAAACAGAAATTCACTTCCTGTCTTTCTGAATGTTCTGTGGACAAAGAATTACACACGAGGTACGGTATGCCTTAAAAAATCTGCCCCACTGCACTACCATTGCTTTGCATGAGACTTGAGTCTATAGCTGGAAATAAATTTTACAGGGAAGCCTTTTTTTCCTTATTTTTAACATTGCAAAAAAGTAAAATACATGCATCCACATGCACATATTAGTGAAATATGCACCCATCCCTTAAATGTGCACTTATATGCATATAAAACTTTACCATCCCTCTCTAATGGCACAAAACACTCTCTAGTTATGAGCAAAAAACTAGCCGAAAACATGATTTTTTGCACTATCCAAATAACAGTTTTGGATAATATATTTCAATTGTTAAATGATCTGCAGATCTATCGAACAGTTCGACTTTATTAGCCTGCTCTCCTTGATTCATGAAATGCAGAGATCTGATTTTTTTTTTCTTTTTTTACATTGAGTGGACAGAAAGTAAAAAAGAAGGCAGGCCTAAATGGGAAAAAATCAATTTGAATGAAACTTACTATGCGCAGGTTTTTTGAGATAAGGAACTAAATCAGAGGTTTTTCCCCCAGGGCAGCACACTTTAATCTTGAAATGGACCTCAAAGCTGGATTCTTAGCCTTTTAATTATTTATGCATTACTTGCATGCAAGGGTACAGTTTATACATCAGTGATTTGTTTTAATCGTTTCATTTTGAATTTTTATGCCCATATGGCTGAACAAGATTAGTTTTAATTACTTACTATGTCTAACAATAAAATTAAAATTAAATTGTGTAATTCATAGAAGTTATGTAAAAATCATGTGTGTTAATAAATATGTTCTAATTTTTTGTTGTTAAATAAATGATTTAATAAATTTAGCGGTTAAGTTAAATAATCGTGGGCAAAGCCAGGAGCCTGTGCTAGTAGTTAATAAATTATGCATAATTCACAACATCTATCTACAGTTGTATGTTAAATTAGTTACTGTATAATTTTTAAACATATTGTTCATTGATAAAGAAAAGCAAACTTGCTTTAATTAACACCTACAACTACCCTGGTATATAAAATGAATATATCACTGTACTTTTTTTATATACAAAACCAGAACTTCTGGCATTGCTCTAATGTATTTAACTGGTTCTTTTCCTTTCTAGTTTAATATTTATACAGGCCTACAATATAAGCACTTGCATGTAATGTTATGATCTAAAATAATTTCATTATGCTGCAGTATTATTTTTAGGTAGATTTCGAAGAAAAATCCACCTATTGCAATCGATACTATGTCATGACTTTCGAAAAATTCTTTCATATCTTTACGTTTCATGCCTCCCTAAGTACGAAACCACCGCCTGTTAGAAAAAAAAAAAAAAAAAAAGTGATATTTATATATATCTCTTTACACGCTAGCGGCCGTAATTTTGAAGATATTTGAACCAAATTTTATTATGTTGCTTCTAGGCCCAATAGTTCGGACAAGTTCGTTAATGAGCAAGATTGGCCCAAGGGGGTGGTCGGGGGAGGGGGTTGAAATTTTAAAACATTTATATCTCGGCCCCTATGAAGTATAAAGGGAAACTTTGTTTGAATAAATTAGAGTACTCCCTACGGAGTTCACAGTGACACCAACGATTCGGGGGTTTTGGGGGTACGAATTAGGGTGGGGGAATGGAAATTCGAAATTTTTGAAACCACGTCTTGTGGGGTATCGTTGAAAAGGTCTTGATGAGTACTCTACAAATCAATAACTAGTTTCTCGATAGTTCTCATATAAGGCGAGATTTGAATGTTTGAAAAAGTGCTCTTTCCTCTTTCTTGCAGTTATTATTGCGGGTTTGTCATGCCAAGGCTAAAGAAGAAGAGTGCTGTGCAGTGACAGTAAATTAAACCAAAAGCACTTCGAAATCTACTTCAGCCTGTAGGCTTGCCTAAAGGGATTTTTATATCTTGTACTTCACATTCACTAATGTTGACTAAGAACTAAAACATTACTTAGTTATAACATGTAACACTTTTTTATTTCTTAGTGTTGATACCAATATTTAATATTCACATAATTTTCATTAAATCTGTAGTAAGTTAAAACTTGATCATTTAAATACATAGGAAAATAAGGAAAAGTGTATCAAATTAGAAAGTAATCTAATTTTGCTCACAAGATATTTTTGCTTCAATGTTTCATTATAGCTCAGTAATATACCAAATGCTGATGATACCTTATGCTAGTTGCAAGGTCAAAGTATTCAAATGAAACAGCTGTGGATATAGAACAAAAGAAGCATTAAAAAGTGTAAAGTAAATTTATGTTGAATAGCATGTCTGAGTAGGTTTCAGGTCATTTAGTCTAATATTAAAGGGTCTATAAAAATCTATAAAATGTGTATATACAGAAAAAAAACGCCTATTATAAATAATAGCCAAATGCAAATTTGAAAAGCAAAATTTCAAAATGTCTAAAACAAAATGTTTTGAAAAAATGCATGCTGCCATTTGTTTTGAAACATTTGTTTTAAGTGCTTCCTATCTTTAAGTATGTGTGAGATATCATCAAAATGTTTTATTCGTTTGAAAGACCTATCAATGCCATTATGTATGGAATATAACATCCTGCAAATGTCCGCCGTGGCTTCGCTGGGTGGCGCGCATCCGAAATGTCCAATTTTTCATGACTCTGGCGCATAAATCAGGCTGAATTTGACCGATGGCATGGGTTATGTTGTCTTTGAGGGCTGATGTGGTTTGTGGCTTATTCACATAGACCTGCGACTTAAGAAAACCCCACAAGAGAAAGTCTAACAGGTCAAATCGCACGATCTCGGTGGCCAGTTCACAACACCTCCACATGAGATGACCAAGCCCTCAAATCGCTAGTGCAGAATGTCCAATGTGGTATGAGCTGTGTGGCATGTAGCGCCGTCCTGTCCATATCATCCAATTTAGGCCAAAAGAAGTTGGTAATCATCGACCTATAGCGCTCGCCGTTGACGGTGATGGCCTGGCCAACGTCGTTCTGAAAGAAATATGAACCAATGAGGCCGCCAGCCCAAAATCCACACCTAACAGTGACTTTTCGGGATGCATTGGACGCTCTTGGATCTCATGTGGACTGGTATCGTCCCAAATTCGACAGTTTTGTTTGTTGACGTACCCATTCATCCAGAAATGGGCCTCATCGCTGAAGATGATTTTCCGATGAAAATTAGGGTCAGTTTCCAACTGCTCCAGAGCCCATTCAGTGAACACACGTCATTGTCTATGGTCGTTTACCTTCAGCTCCTGGGTAAGTTGAATTTTGTATGGGTGCAGGCCCAAGTCACAATGCAAAATTCACCAAGTTGTGGTCTGCGAAAGGCCTAGTTCTTGTGAGCGATGCGAAATCGACTGCCTGGGATTCTCCTGCACACTCTCACGGACAGCAGCGATGTTTTCGGCAGATCTTGCATTTCGTTGTCGTACGGGTGTTGGTTGATTGGTTACTGAACCAGTGGACTCAAATTTATCCACCACACTACGAATAGTCCTCTCGGTAGGACGATTATGGCGACCGTAAAATGGGCGAGGTGCATGGAACGTTGCCCGAATAGAACATCCATTTTGATAAAACAATTTTATCATCTGCACGTGTTGTTGAACGCTATATCCGTCCATGGTGATTTGGCGAAACAGACTGAATAAATGACAGCAAATTCGACAGATGTAGCTTCAACAATATGACCGCTACCAACTATCAAAGTTCGGAAGTGCCTATTGGAAGACCCGTTATAAGAACATCTTAAAATATGATAGTTAGAATTTTAAATTCAGCCTGAAGCATTAGAACATAGTTTTTTAGAACCTAACAAGATATTGGGGCTGAAGACGTAGAATATTTACAGCTTTTTATAATTTATTGTTATTAACATATATTGATACAGTTTTTGTATGTATATAAGTAAGCTTATTTCATAACTGTTTATACCCTTTAGTTTATCAATTATACATGATAGTCATAAGAACAATTACGTCATAACATTAATTACATAGTTGAACAACAACTTGTCATAAAAGAGTTAGTATATTGATATAATAAATCAATATATTTAAATCAATAAGTCAATAAATCATTAAATAAGCCATTAAGTCATAAGTCAATAAGTCATTAAATCAATAAGTCAAGACTACGCAGAACAATTTACAAATTTGTCATTTTACGTCACTGTATGCCCATTACTGTTCTTCGTTCCGTTTACCTAGCCCTGCTCCAGTCCATTATGCAATATGGCATTCTCGCCAGGGGAGGATTAGCGAAAACTACTCTTGAACCACTTTGCCTTTTACAAAAAAGAATAATAAAAATCTGTCTAAGAAAACACATTGATTACCCAACTAATCTAATATTTTCGGAATTTAATGTTTTTAAGTTTGACCAACTCTACAAATTTTCTTTATTAAAATATTTTCACAAACATCGTGCAAAATACACATCCGGTGATCATGCATACAGCACTAGAAGAAATAATAATCTACTTCTATCAGAACCCAAATGTCTCACATCGGCAGGATTAAACCATAGCATTAATTTTGGTCCCTGCTTCTATAACTCTATGATCAGTAGATACCCCGATCTCGCAGTTTACCCTAATTTTAAATTTAATAAGTATGTAAAACATTTTTTGTAATTTTATTAGCTTTAAGTCATTTATATTTATTATTATTTATTGTATGTATTTGCTTTTCATATTTTTTGTCTCCTTTTTATAAATTTGTCTTTCCTTTTTCTAGCTCTGTTTTACATTTTTCACCTTTTTTATAAGTGTGTCATTCTTTCTCATTTTGTTTTTTGTTTCTCCTCTTTCTCCACTCTGATGTTCTGAATCTACACCCGAGCAGTCTGTTCATTCGGGTGTATTTCTAAATAAATATTTGGTTCTTTTCTTTCTTTTTCTTTTCTGTACTTTAATTTTGAAATTTGTAAATGTTTTTTGTGTATTTTTGTATTTGTATTTGTATTTGTATTTGTACATAAGTTTGTAAATGTAATTTAAATATTTAATTTAATTTAAAAGATCGGTATACATTTGAACATGGTAGCTTCAAACGAAATATTAACTAGATAAACAAAAATAAATATTACAAATAAATTTAAAAAAAAAGTGATAAAATAATTTCATTATTATAACCTTATAAAATTAATTAAAAAGTAGTTGTTTAACAACTGGTCATTAGACACTAAGTCAATTATTAAAGTAATGTGTGAAATCAAGTTACACTATATTACGAGTACTATGGTAATCTATTCAGTATTTGTATTCTCCTTTAGGGTCAATCCATATGAAATCATCCAATAATAAAATAATTTGTTGCTGACCTATTTTATTTTATTTTTAAGTATATAATTTCTGTTTCTATGTGTATCTGGGAGTACAAAACAATTTTTTTCACATTTTTATCACTAACGCTGTGGCAACTAGTGGCCATTTTGCTTAGAAGGATTTGGCATTTTTGGCACTTTCAAAGGTTAGCGGTAAGTTAAATAACAATTTTATTTATGAAGATATCAACTTGAAGTAAAAACCATCTTAATCTACTAGAAACATTCTACAATTCATGTTATGACCAAAAATTTGTTAGGTCTTAAGGAAATAATCTAAAACATTATTAGAAAATGCAGTTCCGATTAGAAAAAATTAACAACTTTATAAAACTTTTTTTCAAAGAAGGGATGAAAACACATGTTTCATATTTTCCCCCCACAAAGATCACTAGATGCTAGTAAAATTTGAGATCATTTATGTAAATCCTTTAGGTTTTATGAGTCTTCAAATATCGAGATTTTGCAGAATTGTTGATTTTCAAATTAAAATATCTCAAGTGGGACTGAACAGAAAAACCTGAAATTTTCTCAAAATATTCTTCTAGTGCCTAGTAATCAACATATAAAATTTCATCACTGTGTTCTGACCAGAAGTATTTTATTTTTAATAAAGAAAATGCTAAACAATAACACTGAGAAATGAGCGAATAACAGTGTTAAAATACAATAAAAATTGTCAAAAATAATATAATTATTTGTTGTTGCTAGTAAAATTAAATATGCCATAAAACTAACATATTAAATGTTCCATGGTAGTAGTCATAGTGATCAATACTCCAGCGGAAGAAGACCATATTGCCACATTTGCTGAGCAAGCCAGAATATGCTGACTTGAAAAAGGCAAGTCTCTACAGACTCCTCTGTAGCTCCTTTGTTCAGTAATCAGTAGCTGTGCTTGACTGAAGATATCAAAAAAGTTGCCCCTTCAGTTAAAAAACTGTTTATTTTAGCGATGGAGATGGTAGCCAGTACAAAAACAAAAAGAACTTTTTGAATATTTGCAATCACTTTGAAGCTGAATAGCATTTTTTTGCCACTTCTAATGGAAAGAATGCTTGCGATGGGATTGGAAGGGGTACAAAGAGGGCTGTCTCGATAGCTAGTTTGCAAAGACCATATTTGGACCAGATACCTTCAGCAGAAGAAGTGTTCAAATTTTGTTCTGAAGAAATTAAAGGTATTTTTTATACACTTGTATAAACATTTTTAAACCTTAGGCTCAGATGTGGAACAAACTTCTAGCATCATAAGGTGTTACATTCACTCAAAAAGTGATATTTATGGTGAACATAATATTTTCATTTTGCCCAAATTTGAAATAAGACCTTTCGAAGTAAAGGACATTGTTGCCTGCATTATGATCAGAACTGGTGGTTTGGTGAAATTGATATTTTTTTAAGTGAAGGGGCAACTTTTTTGATATTTTCAGTCAAGCACAGCTACTGATTACTGAACAAAGGAGCTACAGAGGAGTCTGTAGAGATTTGCCTTTTTCAAGTCAGCATATTCTGGCTTGCTCAGCAAATGTGGCAATATGGTCTCCTTCCGCTGGAGTATTGATCACTATGACTACTACCATGGAACATTTAATATGTTAAGATATATAAGCATTCATGAACCACAGATTATTGTCTCTGTTGGACATTACATGAGAATATTATAGGAGAAAAATTCCTCCGGCACTGGGACTAGAACCCAGAACCTATGGCCAATGCTCTACCAACTGAGCTAAGCTGGAGCTCAATTCACAGCTCAATTCACAGCACCAGATGGAACCTCTCCCCTATGACTGATTGCCCTAATGGTCTACCTCACAGACAGACAAGTCATGTCATATGCAGTCCGATCCTGGGTTCAAGTCCCAGTGCCGGAGGAATTTTTCTCCTGTAATATTCTTTAATATGTTAGTGTTATGACATATTTAATTTTATTAGTAACAACAAAAAATTATATTATCTTTGACAATTTTTATTGTATTTTAACACTGTTATTCGCTCATTTGACAGTGTTATTTTTTAGCATTTTCTTTATTAAAAATAAAATACTTCTGGTCACAACACAGTGATGAAATTTTATATGTTGATTACTAGGCACTAGAAGAATATTTTGAGAAAATTTCAGATTTTTCTGTTCAGTCCCATTTGAGATATTTTAATTTGAAAATCAACAATTCTGCAAAATCTCGATATTTGAAGACTCATAAAACCTAAAGGATTTACATAAATGATCTCAAATTTTACTAGCATCTAGTGATCTACTATATCTTTGTGGGGGGAAAATATGAAACATGTGTTTTCATCCCTTCTATGAAAAAAAGTTTTATAAAGTTGTTAATTTTTTCTAATCAGAACTGCATTTTCTAATAAAGTTTTAGATTATTTCCTTAAGACCTAACAAATTTTTGGTCATAACATGAATTGTAGAATGTTTCTAGTAGATTAAGATGGTTTTTACTTCAGGTTGATATCTTCATAAATAAAATAGTTATTTAACTTACCGCTAACCTTTGAAAATGCCAAAATGCCAAATCCTTCTAAGCAAAATGGCCACTAGTTGCCAAAACGTTAGTGATAAAAATGTGAAAAAAATTGTTTTGTACTCCCAGATACACATAGAAACCGAAAATATATACTTAAAAATAAAATAAAATATGTCAGCAACACCCATTGGATGATTTCATATGGATTGACCCTTTAGAAGTTTGTGACATACTAGTACAAAATGACAACATTTGTTTGAAGATTAATATCATTAGTGTTTAGTTCAATCTTATGATTTCATATTTCATTAATTAAAATGATTATAATAAATTCAGTAAAAAAAATTTTTGCACTAGAAGATTAAAACACAGAAGTATGATGACGTCAAGAGTAAGAGTACAATGGCAATCCATTCAATATTTGTATTCACAATTTAAAAGTTTGTGATATATTAGTGCATCATGACATCGATGTTCATAAAGGTTCAATGTATTCTTATGATTTCATAATCATTAATTAAGATGATTATAATAATAAGTTCAGTAAAATTTCCATTAGAAGGTTAAACCACAGAAACATGATGACGTCGAGCTATGGGCTCACCCCTATCCAGTATATTATCTGAAACCTTTTTACAAGAAATTGAAGAAACACTCATACATAACATAATCCAAAATAATGTAACCTTCCATGAAAGATTTGTAGATGACCTGATTCTCTGTTGTAAAACTCAAAATGTTAATCATATTTTACAACAATTCAATAATATGCATAGTAACCTACATTTCACTCTTGAAACAGCCAAGAATAAAGAGTTACACTACCTTGATATTAATATCAAATTCACGAACAAACATCTTAATTTCAGTATCTATAGAAAAGCGAAGAAACAGAGGAATAAAAATACACTGTAACGATTCATGTCAACACAGTTTATGCTTATAACTTATTAATGAAACTAATCTCTGAACTCTCGACGTCATCATGTTTCTGCGGTTTAACCTTCTAATGGAAATTTTACTGAACTTATTATTATAATCATCTTAATTAATGATTATGAAATCATAAGAATACATTGAACTTTTATGAACATCGATGTCATGATGCCCTAATATATCACAAACTTTTAAATTGTGAATACAAATATTGAATGGATTACCATTGTACTCTTACTCTTGACGTCATCATACTTCTGTGTTTTAATCTTCTAATGCAAATTTTTTTTTACTGAATTTATTATAATCATTTTAATTAATGAAATATGAAATCATAAGAATGAACTAAACACTAATGATATTAATCATCAAACAAATGTTGTCTTTTTGTACTAGTATGTCACAAACTTCTAAAGGAGAATACAAATACTGAATATCTTCTCGGGTTTGCAGCCAGGTGAGAAGTTTGTTGTGGTCCAACGTTTCCGAGGCTGACGCTGCCTCCATCCTCAGGGAATCTGAAGTGTCGAGTTTTGACATGTAGGGGAAATATATACAAACCCGAGTTGGGCGGAGTCGACCAATCAGGGAGCAGCTGTTCTGTTTTCGGTCCTTTTCCGGGCCAAAATGTTCCTTTTACCTTTCAGGTCCTGAATGCATTTGTTCCAGGCCTGGTTGATGGTGAAACCTTCATCCCTGTTGAAGTTTGTGTCTTCCAGTCTAATTTCAATTGCCTCTCTGATGATCTGGTCCCAATAGCGTGTTGTCTTGGCAAGTACTGTTGTGTTTTTAAATTCTATCCTATGGCCCGGTCCAGAATTAATGGTGTGGTCTGCAACTGCTGATTTGTCCGGGTAGAAGAGTCTAATGCATCTCTCGTGTTCTTTGCAGCGCTGTTCAATTGTGCGCGAAGTCTGTCCGATGTAGGCTTTACCGCATTCACACGGGATGCGATAAACACCCGGAGTTCTGAGTCCCATGTTGTCTTTCACTGGTCGTAGGAGGTTCTTAATTTTGGGGGGTGGCATGGACACTGTACGGATCTGGTGTTTCATTAGAATCCTTTCTAGCTTCCTGGACAGGTTTCCAAGTGTTTTCTGGTGTTTCATTAGAATCCTTTCTAGCTTCCTGGACAGGTTTCCAAAGATTCGCCAGGAAAGCCTCAAATCTTACAAATACTGAATAGATTACCATAGTACTCGTAATATAGTGTAACTTGATTTCACACATTACTTTAATAATTGACATAGTGTGTAATGACCAGTTGTTAAACAACTACTTTTTAATTAATTGTATAAGGTTATAATAATTAAATTAATTTTATCACTTGACTTATTGATTAAATATATTGTTTTATTATATCAATATACTAACTCTTTTATGACAAGTTGTTGTTCAACTAAGTAATTAATGTTATGACGTAATGGTTCTTATGACAATCATGTATATGATAAACTAAAGGGTATAAACAGTTATGAAATAAGCTTACTTATATACATACAAAAACTGTATCAATATATGTTAATAACAATAAATTATAAAAAGCTGTAAATATTCTACGTCTTCAGCCCCAATATCTTGTTAGGTTCTAAAAAACTATGTTCTAGTGCTTAAGGCTGAATTTAAAATTCTAACTATCATATAAATCAGCACTAGTGGAAATGAAATTCATTAATAATCTTAAAATATTTTCATGGTTACGAACAGCAGCATTGCCGAACAATGTTACCTTATTTGAAGGGCCAGAAGAGGCTTACAATAATGAAGACCTAACTGTAAAGAATGAGGTAACCAGATAATTGAAAAGCTCTTTGTGCACCCTGATGATGTAATGTAGATTTCTGATAGTTTGTATGAAAACACTAGTGATGCTGTGAAGCTCTGTAGAATATATTAAAAATGACCAAATAGACACCAATAGTGAATTTCTAATAATGCAGCATTTGGCTGGCCTTACACGAATGCACCATCTCATGAAAAAGTTGCAAATGAAAAATTTACAAGTAGAGAGAATAGTCAAAGAAAGTAATACCAATCTAATTGCTATCTATAAGTTACAGAATAAAACTGCATGTTGAACATAACAAAAAAACTGTAACAACCAGTATACTTGTGCTGTTGTAATATAATAAAAGTACATTAATAAAAAATAAACAAAGACTGAAAGCAGTCAAAGAGTTTACTCATGAAATTTTTTACATGGGTGGAAATTAGATGTTAGTTTTAGACATGAAAGGCATTGATTTGGAAATTTTGGCTTAGACCAAAGGACAACAGACTTTATAAATAAGATTTTGTTTAGATGATAAATTTTATCTTTAGACAAACAGACCTGGATCATCTGAGTGATATGTGTCTGACATTACAGGGTAGGACATATAGTGCAGTTATTCATTGCATGGCCAGTCGGCTTCAAAGGTTTCGGTGTTTCTTTATGTTAATTGATCTGACTAAATCGGTCTTGGGCTTCCGGTTTCCAAAACAAAAGCAACGTTGCAATATTATCTCATTGTTATCACTGACCTCAGTTCTTCCTTCGCTTTATTCAATTCACACGTGTTATTGTTTACTGTAACTTGATCTTGCAACTGCGCATTTCACTCCACGCAGAGTAGACGAGTAGCTATCAAAATCGCCACAGGACATAACTAGCTGATTGGTGCGGTAAAAAAAAAGAACATGGGTTGAGCTGTCGGCAAACTTTTCATCCTAACGAAAGGAAGCCGCCTGGGTATGCAATGAATAACTGGACTATACTAATAAACTACATCAGTATCAGGAAAGGAGAATTTATTGGAAAGGAATACTAGAAACTTCCCATTTATACATGAGACCATGAAATAGAGTATATTGTGTGATCTGTGCCAACAGAAATTTAAACAAAAATAAAAACAGACTTCAAAAAATTGATTAAAAAAAAAAAAAAAAACACTAAAAAGTAAAAAATTAAAATTATTAGGAGTATAGTTATTGTTATTTTTGGAGTCGGTGTCAGCCAAGGAAGGTAACTACTTAAAAGTGAGATGAATTACTATAATCATAACAACAGGTATACACATGCCGATGGTGGTGCGGCAGAGGGCATGTACGTTGGGGTGGGGCGTGAGTAAGCCGAACATGGTCGTCAGTCAAAAGAAGGAAGCGATACGAATTACTAATACCATTCGATTTATCTATATTCATTGAACTACACCGTCCTTCTTAAGGTAATTCCTTTTGTTCATTATTAGCTATATTTTAATATCAAGGTCGCTAGATAGTGTCACAGAATATTGTCGTAATAAAGTTCATTTGTAAATAGGTTTAATTAGGTATCGGTTTAAGTAGTTTGTCGTGTTCATTTATAAATTGGTTTAATTAGGTATTGCTATGTTGTTGTATCAAGGTCGTTAGATATTGTCAAAGAATATTGTTATATTAAAATGCTTTTGTAAAGAGGTTTAATTAGGTAAATTGCAAAATATCGTATTTCCTTGGCTGACACAGACTCCAAAAATAACAATAACTGTACATTATATTGTCCTAATAATTTTATTATTTTTTACTTTTTAGTGCATTTTTTTTTTCAAAATCATTTTTTTGAAGTCTGTTTTTATTTTTGTTTATTTCTGAAATTTTTAGTGAATCTGAAGTTCTAAAATGATTTTATTTGTCTGAATGCGGGTAGACCTACCAAACGCGCTAATATGAGACAGCGGTTGCGAAGGATGTTGTGGAAATAGATGAACAGTTACCACTGACAACACACCAAGGTGGTTTAGTTTTGGTCGTGGAAAGTCTCGAGAATCTTTCATGCTCTAAAGAATTTATCGGGGAAATGCAAAGAATTAATCGAGCATTAACTTGGTTAATTTCCAAAAAACATCTGTACAGAGATGTTCAAGTGCATTTTGAAACTTCCATTTTTCCACCCTTAGGGGTGGTAATTTGTCTTCACAATATGTGTTTATTCGTTTCCTCATATGTATTTATTTAAATATGTATATTTTCTCATAGATGCATTACTAAATTATAAATAAAATTCAAGCCCATAAAAAATTTCATCCCCTATTTTTCATCCTTATTCACCCTTAGGGGTGGTATTTTTTCTTCAAATTTAAATTGGACCAAATGGGAAGTATACCCTCCCCCCCCCCCCAAAAAAAAAAGAATTTTCCAAATCGGTTCATAAATTACGGAGTTCTGAGGTAACAAACTTGGGAGGAAAAAAAAATACAACTGAATGGAGAACCTAATCCTTTTTTTTGAAGTCGGTTAAAAATACTGTGATTTCAGTATCCTACAAGAATTATAAGTAACACCACTCATGACTGATTGCAGTTACTTGTGACAAAAGATAACATCAGAACAATGAATAACTAGAAACTTGGATGATAATGGATGAATGGTTATTTTGTTGTTATATACAGTAGCCTAATTTACGTTATAAGCCTAATTAAAATTCTGTTCACTGTGAAACCCTTTTCCAGATAACTACTACCTTCCTCTTCCAGTCTCCAACAGTCACTTTACCTATATTTGAGACACTCTGTTTCCCTATGGCAGGGCTGGGAAGGAAAGCGCTGGCAGTGCAAAGTTATCGTCCTTCTCGTCCCTACTGCTCTCTTTCAATCACAGGTAGAGACAACTAAACCGGTTGTTTCTGGGACTAGTCGCAAGGCAGATGGAAAGAATAAGAAAAGGGTGATTGGAGGGGTAGATCACTTCGCACTTCCAGTGTAGGCTATTACTTCCTGAGCCTGCCCTACGGCTCAAACATTTGACAACCATCGGCTTCATTTGCTATGAAGCCATATGTTGTTGTTCTCACTTGTTGTGATATTACCAATGAAGATTATGAAAGGTGTATAAACTAGAATGACACAAGCAGACGAGAATCTGTCACTGCCAACAACCAACTAATAATAGCAAACAGCTGGTGCGTTGGAGTTAGCATCCTTCAATACAGACAGTGATATTCAACCAGAATAATATTTTAAGGCTACGTAAATTTTTTAAAACATTTAGGCATGTTGAATAACAGACATCTTTTCTGGGATGTAGGCCCAGTCAATCAGTATTTATTTCCATACGATTAGTTCCCAGCTGTAGGGAAATAAACACTCACTGACATGGCCTATACCCAGAAAAGATGTGTGTTTTTAAACTCTGGCCTTGAAAGCCTACAATATAATATGATATTTAAGCACATTATTTTATGAATGACTAGCTGGTTACACTGCTTTTATAGGGTGAAAAAGTAATTTGCCCGGTTTTTAGCCTTACGGGTCAATCCATATGAAATCATCCAATAATAAAATAATTTGTTGCTGACCTATTTTATTTTATTTTTAAGTATATATTTTCTGTTTCTATGTGTATCTGGGAGTACAAAACAATTTTTTTCACATTTTTATCACTAACGCTTTGGCAACTAGTGGCCATTTTGCTTAGAAGGATCTGTCATTTTTGGCATTTTCAAAGGTTAGCGGTAAGTTAAATAACTATTTTATTTATGAAGATATCAACTTGAAGTGAAAACCATCTTAATCTACAAGAAACAGTCTACAGTTCATGTTATGACCAACAATTTGTTAGGTCTTAAGGAAATAATCTAAAACTTTATTAGAAAATGCAGTTCCGATTAGAAAAAATTAACAACTTTATAAAACTTTTTTTCATAGAAGGGATGAAAACACATGTTTCATATTTTCCCCCCACAAAGATATAGTAGATCACTAGATGCTAGTAAAATTTGAGATCATTTATGTAAATCCTTTAGGTTTTATGAGTCTTCAAATATCGAGATTTTGCAGAATTGTTGATTTTCAAATTAAAATATCTCAAATGGGACTGAACCGAAAAATCTGAAATTTTCTCAAAATATTCTTCTAGTGCCTAGTAATCAACATATAAAATTTCATCACTGTGTTCTGACCAGAAGTATTTTATTTTTAATAAAGAAAATGCTAAAAAATAACACTGTCAAATGAGCGAATAACAGTGTTAAAAATACAATAAAAATTGTCAAAAATAATATAATTTTTTGTTGTTGCTAGTAAAATTAAATATGCCATAAAACTAACATATTAAATGTTCCATGGTAGTACTCATAGTGTTCAATATTCCAGCAGAAGGAGACCATATTGCCACATTTGCTGAACAAGCCAGAATATGCTGACTTGAAAAAGGCAAGTCTCTACAGACTCCTCTGTAGCTCCTTTGTTCAGTAATCAGTAGCTGTGCTTGACTGAAGATATCAAAAAAGTTGCCCCTTCAGTTAAAAAAAAAAATTGTTTATTTTAGCGATGGAGATGGTAGCCAGTACAAAAACAAAAAGAACTTTTTGAATATTTGCAATCACTTTGAAGCTTATAACCGTTTGTAGGTCTGGATATATTGGCCTAGAGTTGGGCGACCAATTTATAACAGTTCGTAGGGTGATGAAATGATTAACGTCAAAATGGGTGCCAATTTATAACTGTTCGTAATGTTGGGTGCTAATTTATGACTGTTGGGTGCCAATGTATAATTGTCAGTAGGGGTCGTTGAATATATTATGTCCGGCTATTTCTAACTCAGTTGATAGAGCGAGATCTCTTTCAGGGTCGTGCTCGACGAAAACTAAAATAGGATATAAGATGAAGGGATTATAGGTCGTAAAAATGAAGTCTATTGATAATGAACTTGAATAATATTTGTAAGTTTATTTTGTCCGAAAATCTTTCACTTAATTTGTTAATTTCTTAAAATGTCTGGAGGAAGAATACAGTAATGTCTTTATCTATTTGCTTCGTCGTCGCCAAAATTACTTTAGGTTATATTATTATACTTATAACATCTGCACGTTTTATTGCAGGAATTTTAGGTTATATATCTTATGGCGGTATTTATTCGTTTAACTTTTCAATACGAAAAATAATATCTATAATCTTGTCTTATTCCAATATATATATATCTTTATCCTCGACCGTATTATTTAGAAGTCGGTATAAAATTAATATTCGTACTTGTTACTGTTTCACTGTATATTTCTAACTCCGGTTTAGTCTATAAAAATTACGTCCGTCGCTGTTGAATAGATGTCTTCAAGTCTCTGTTGGTCGCTCCTGTTCGTGTTAATATGTTTCGGTGTTAAAATATTCTAGCCATTCCATTGGTTCAGTCAGTAGGCTTTGTCTCTTGTGATTGGAAATTAGCTAAGTCGTCTGCTAGTGTTTGAAATATTTGTCGTTAAAGTGGGTTGAGGTTTGGGGAGAAACGTATCCATCAACTTGACTTTAATAGCTGGCGACAGTGGACTTCTCCAGACAAAAAGCCACGCCTTCACTTCATTGTATTCCCTTATTTAGTTAATAATTCATAAAGTAATTGTCACTATTGTCTGCAATAAGTGTAGTTGTATAGCTTTCTTGATTATGCGTTGAATGATGTAATTTTCTATGTTGTCGTGTTAATAATTAATCGTTTGATTAATTATTTGTAATTGCTGGTAATGTCTTTTGATTCAGATGGTCATGTTGTATATTAAATTGTTCGTGTAAATGTCCTCTGTCTTGTCATGTAATTCGTTTTATGGTCATTGTAATAGTCTAGGCGTACTGGTAGTTTTTAGTAGTCGATAATGTTGCGGGAAGTTCAAATATTGTCCGTGAAATGTATTTTCTTATATTTGATTCCTCTTTTTATATAAGTCCATATGAACTGATCGGTTACAAATGTCCGAACGCTATAATTATTAAAATTATGAAGTAATTGGTATTTGGAAAATAGTTTTATAAATAATTTTAAAAATTTTTCGTTAGTCTCGCATCCAAAATTTCTCGGTCAGTTCGTATATCAATTAGTTATTTTGATTTTGTAATGATGAATATTTTGTAATTTATTATCTGTTATCTTTTATCTGTGTTCTTCCTCGTCGACTGAATAAAAATATAGTTTTCACATAAAAATTCTTAAAATATAAACATTGTTAAATCATACACTTGTTACATTGAATCAGCTGATAATCTTCCTTTCTTTACTTCATTGTACTCACTTGTAGTACGCTTCTCTTTCCTTTTCACCTAATAAAATGAAATCTTTGTTACATTGAATTACTTGATAATAGTCATCTTGACTGGTTGTAACTCATTTCTGGTACATCACTGTTCTTCACCTAATGAAACAATTTTACTAATTACACTTAATTACTTACCGTTAAATACATAAAATTTTATTTAACACACAATGGGATTTGATTACTTATACACTTCACACTTTATGTTTAATTACACAATCTAAAAACGTATTATTTTCTTTCTTCTGTTCTTCAGGTATCCTTTTTATTCAAATAAATTTATTTTGCTTATTTCGTAATATCATGTTCAAGTTTACTACCAATTTATGCATTCTTACTCCTACACAATCAATAATATCATTCTTAAATGTCAATCTGCTTTTTCTAGCATGATTATTATAAGTGCATGCCTTACCTTCATTTTTTTATTTTCTTTCTCATTAGTGATCTTTTTCACTCTTTTGACAGTGGATTCCTTCCTTGTCATACTTTTCTCATTTTTCATCGTCGACTCATTTCTTACCTTTAATTATTCATAATCTTTGCACACTCATAAATTCACTTTTCATAACTCATTATTTATCTATTTCATCTCCATTTTATACCTTATATTTTATTGGTGTAAGGTTGTAGGGAGGATCCTAAATTGAATATGCATGATAGTAAAATACTTATTTATTCATAAATCTTAATTCTTTAACCAAAGTGTATTGTGTAATTATAAAACTTAATTCAATATTTTCAATAAGTGTAACTAAAATTTTCTTATATATTTAAATCAAATACTAGTGTGATTATCCTAAGTCAAATCGATGTTTCATTTCCTTCAGTATAATTCAGAGGGGAATCTGCACTTCACTTCTTAATATATACAATTTTAATCGGAAAAAGGCTGATCAAACACTTATTCGTCTCCAAGGAAACACTGCAAAAATCACTTCATTATATGAGGTAATTCTTGTATCGTTATTGTCTTTCAGTGTTTACTTATAAAATGAGGGCTTCATCATTTTACCTTAAATTAATACATTCGTTGTGTTAACGTAAAAATGAAACATAGATCTGAGAGGGTTCACGCAAAAATATTTTACATTCCATTCTCGTAGTCCTTTTTCGTTTCCAGTTCATTGATTAAGAGCAAAATTTACCTCGTATGCTTTGATTCTCATACAATCCGTGACATCACATGATATGGTCTCAATAATTGTTTACGATATCTGCCAACGATTTTATGGGGTTTCTTGGCTTCTTTTAACTCAAAGGTATCGGTACTAAATTTTGCATTTATTACTAATGGTCCTCTAAAGATTAAAGAAAACTTACGTTGTTTGTTTTGAAGTCTGTTGGATAACACATGTTGTCTTAGTAGTACATAGTCTCCTAATTTGGGTTCCCATTTCTTTCTTTTCTTGCGTGGCTTTTCTTTTCTTTTCAACCATCGCTTTTGTAACCTTTGAAGAATGGCTTGACACACTTCAATGTCAGATTTCTCACAAGTGTTCAAAACAGGTGGGGTGTTTGAAAAGAGGGGTCCAACTTTACATTGCTTTACTACTTCCAAAGGAATTTCTTTTGTGACCTGGTGTCTCGTTTCATTCAATATGGCCTGTATAGGTTTTAAGTAACGAAACCAATTTTTGTGTTGTCTGTGTGTGAGTAAGCGTAGATAAGATATAACCTGTTTGATATATCGTTCGGAAATGTTGCTTTGTGGGTTATAATTAGATGAATGTAATGTCTTGATTCCTATCCTACTTAAGCCATCTGTCCATTTCCGGCTTGCGAAAATTGAGGCGTTATCTGTCAGACAACTGGATACCTGTCCGAACGTATTGACATATTCTTGCATCTTCATTAAGCAAATCTTTGTTGATAAATCTCTTATGGGATACAAGGCTACTAATTTGCTGAATACATCAACCAAAACAAAAACATATTGATTACCGAAGTTAGTGCGTATGAGGGGTCCCAATATATCTCCGCATATTAATTGATTTGGTGCTGTTGATTCTACAGAATGTATCTCAGTGGCGTAGGCGGTGTTTTTATTCTTTCCAGTCTGACATAAGTGACAGGTACTGACATACAGTCTCACTTTTCGTCCTAACTGTTTAATGAAAAAATGGTCACTGATTGCATTTATCATTCGATCAGTACCGCTGTGAGCTAAGTTCTCGTGGTAGCTTGCAATTATGTCATGTTCCAACGCTTTCGGTACGTATGGTTTCCAAGTAGGGGTTTCCAGTCCGCATAGTTTGTATATCACATTATTGTGTAATGCAATGGTTTTCTGGTTATCATGGCCGCATGCCGGATTGGAATTTGAATCGGGGATGCCCTGCAGCTTAGGCCGAATAGATGAAAGGTATTCATCGTCGTTCTGAAGTGTCACTAAATTTGCTAATTTATTGTTGAGCTTATATTTGTCATTGACAGTGATTCTCATGATCTTGACTTCTTTCTCAACCTGTCCTTCCATACTGGCTATGCCTGGATGGCTAGGCAAACGAGAAAGAATATCGGGAAGTTTGTTATCAGATCCTTTTATGTGCTGTATTTCTATGTTATATCGGGATATGGCGCTGATAAACCTGGATACTCTGGAGTTGCTCAGTTTGCACTGATTGATAAAACTCAGACTCATGTGGTCGCACAATACTGTTACTTTGCGATTATAAATGTAATGTTTGTATTTATTTAAGGCTTCATAAACTGCGTATACTTCCAATTCGGTAGGATACATCCTGGACTGTGTGGTGTTCAAGCCTTTGCTTGCGGTGGCTATTAGGCGTTTTTCGCCGTCTTTAACCTGGAATAAAATGCTTCCGATCCCACGGGCACTGGCATCTGTGGCTATAAAATATGGAATCGAATCGTCTGGCTTTTGCAGTCGGATGGACTCCGCGAACAGCTGCTTAACCTTATTGAAGGCCGCATCATGTTCCGTTGTCCATTCCCATTTCTGGGCCTTCCGCAAAAGAGGCTTTAGGGGAAAAATTTCTTGGGCATAATTTTGTACAAATCTGGCCTGATATTGGCATACACCAAGGAAAGATCGTAATTGTTTCTGATTCTTAGGGGCTGGGATTTTCAAGATGGCTGCCACCTTTTCGTCGTCGATACGGAAATCTTTCCCGGATATAATATATCCGAGAAATTTTACCTCTCGCTGAAAGAAATGGCACTTGGAGATATTAAGGGTGAATCCTGCTGTTCTTAGCTTGTCTAAGGTTTGGTCTATGTGATCCATGTGATCTGCTATTGAATATGACGCAATCAAAATGTCGTCGAGGTAGGGGATTATGAAAGGGTTGCTGCTCCAATTGAAAGTTAGTGCTAGCGCACGTAGCAGTGCGGCTGAAGACGTGCGACAGCCAAACGGGACGCGACAAAATCTGAAATGCCGTCCTTGATAATTAAAACTGGTCATATCGCGTGATTCTGAGTCTAAAGGGATTTGCCAAAAAGCTGAGTTTAGGTCGGTTGAAGAGAAATAATCTCCTTCTTTTGCTCTAGATAATAACTCATCAGAAGTCAACGGCTTATAGTTGTCCTCCTGGCAGTCATTGTTGAGGGTCCGAGCATCAATCGTTAAGCGAATATCTCCTGAGGGCTTTATTACTATACAGAGGGGATTACTATGATTGCTCATTGAGTCCTCGATGATTCCCTGATCCAACATGTTTTGTATCACAGCAGTGACTTTGGCTCTTAAACTCAATGGGATGGGTCTCGGTTTATGTCGTATTACAGTGGTAGAGCGTCGGTTTATTTGGTGTGTATAGAGATTACATTTTCCAATCTTATTGGTAAACAAATCTCTATGTTTTCTCAGTATACCTAATAAAGTTTGCTGAGCGTGTGTATCTAAGCCCTGAGTTTCGCTTACCTTGGCCAATATAAGCGAATCTATCTCAGAACTCGTCATAATGTGTTGAATATTTACATCCACTTCTGAAGTTAAGTGTTGTATATTATGTTCTGTTTGAGAAGACAGAAGTGGAGTGAGTGGTTGTTGTGAATGGTCGTCTTGTGTAAGCTGTATGAGGGGTTGGGGGTAGGTATTTACAGCCTCAACAAAGAACGTCTCTTCCTGCAGGTCTGGGTTACAGTCGCCTGCTGTGAATGGAAGGGGGGCTGGTCTCCGGAACGGTACAGTGAGTTCCTGCCTGTCATTTCCAATAAAATTGAAATTTTCGTTTCTAAAGTCAATGATAGCTTCTAGCTGTCTAAAAACTTCACTGCCTACAATTAATGGTAAATTCAATCCTGTTATCACAAGGAATAGAACTTCCACCGTATGACCGGCTATGTTTAAAGGTACGAAACATTGGTGTCGTATTCTAAATCTTGTTCGGCCTGCCGCTAGAAGTGCAGACATATTGTATACAGGTAAAATCTGTGTGATTGCTCTAGTTCGTTGCAACTCCAAGAATGTGTTTTGCGACATTACTTGGGCATCCGAGCCAGTATCAAGGGTAATTTGATAGGGATTTTCACCTATCAATACCTCAATAGTAGGGGGTTTATTTGGGTCTTGAGACAATTCACTACGTTGTAAGATGCCTACAGTAATATCTGTGGGCGTGGTCATGTCTGTATTGTTGTGAAAATCAGTTGTTGTATAGTCATTGTTAATAACTATATTGTTGTCCACTGCATTGTTGTCTGTAAAAATGTGGGGTGTTGTGTTGCTAGTTTCAGAAAGTGTGTCTGTTATAGCAGTGTCATGTATAGTTGCAATTTTATCACGAACTATTTCTTTGTTGTGAATAATTGCATTGTTGTGATGTCCTGTTTTGTGGTTTTCCTTTTTATTGTTAACAGAATCAATATTGGTGTCATTCAGGTTATTTACTGAAATTTTATTATGTTTTGCACCAGTAAATCCTGAATTGTTCGGGCACACCATGCTACTTACAGCATGCACGGCGGCATTCGAAAATCCTTTTCTACTAAGTGTAGTGGGTTTGTGTGGTGTAACAGTTGTTGACAAAGCTTGTTTGTAGGCTTTAGAGTCTTGTACTGAGTGTGGTGCTGACCTGAGTGCTTTATCTGATAGTTTCATGACTTTATTAGCTGTACCTCCATTATTGTTCCTTAGAACTGCAGGGCCCCTTTTGCGAGGTTCCAATGGTGCCCTTAGTCGTTTAAAACAACCGTCGGTGGTGGTGACTGGTGGTCATTGTTGCCATTTTCATGATTGTTATTAGTTGTGTTATGTTGGTTTTCATTATTCTGTCCATTGTTATTTGCATATCGGTTTAGTCCACGGCGTGAGTTATTTCTACCTCGAAAACTTGGTCGGAAAAATCCTTGATTGTATTGAGTTCTATGGAACCATCGGGGTGTTCCATTGTATGGTCTTCTGCCATAGTTATTCCTATTGTTCTGATTTGAGCCTGTGAAGTTGTTATTATTTGTATAGCCATTATAATTATTGCTATTGTAATTATTATTGTAGTTTTGGTCTTGGGAATTGTTGTTTCTGAAACCGTTGTTGTAGCTTGAGTAGTTCCTGCCATTGTTGAAATAATAAGGGCGATATCTGAAATTTCTACTCCTCCAATAAGAAGTCCTATTTCCTCTCTGATATGGCGTATTTCTCCAGAACTGTCCTGGGCTATCCGAGCTATTTTCATGGATTACATTAGTCTCGTTTTCATTTACTTGTTGTTGTTCCTCACACAACTGGGCAGATCCTGTCCGCGTCTCGCATCCAAAAGCATTTTGGTTGGGTTTGGTTTGAACGTAATTAATGTTTCTTTTTAGGCCTTGATTAGTGTTGGTAACTTGGGATTTATTTATCTTTTGTGGTGGAAACGGGGATTCCTGTAGGGATTTCAACAATGCTATCATGTCAGGGATTGTCTTGGGGCTTGCAACAATTAAACTGTTCTTTATTGAAAACGGATAGTGTAAGCAGAGGGCTTTGATGAAGACTTCATCTTCGATACTAGGGGTTAACAGCTGTTTTGAATCACATAAAGAAATAAAATGTTCCATATAGGTTTGGCCGCTATTACGATCAAAACTTCCATGAAAAATCTGACCTTTTAATCTCTCTTGATCTGATATTGACCAGAATTCTCGAAGAAAGGACTCTTCGAATGTCTGCATATTCAATTCGAGCGTATCATTAACAACATTGAACCATCGAGCTGCACTACCTTTTAATGACCTGGATACCATGATCATTTTTAACTGTTCGGGTACATTTCTTAAGTTGAAAAATGTCTTTAATTCGCGCAAATATCTGACAGGGTTAGTCTTCTGTTTGTCCTCAAACGTGGGAAGAGGCAAGTCGCTTTGACTAAGGGTAAATCCAATCTGATTACTGGGGTTGAAATTTTGATGATTATTATTATTATTTGGATTTGAATTACCTGCAGTGTGATGGTTCAATCCGTTATTGGATCTTGGTAAGCTTGCGGGTAGAGGGGGAATGATAGGTGTATCAGTAGGCGTGTCTAGGAGAGCAGATGAAGTTGACGCAATTTCGCCCCGGTCAGAGACCAAGACTGTACTCTCTGTACGATCTTCCTGATCCCGTAACCTATGACGCAATCTGTCCAACTCCGAATTAAGGGATACCAATCTAGTGTTGTTACTCCTAACTTCTCTTTCTACTGCACTTACATGATTTCGAATTCCATCTACCTGGGTACGAACCTCTGTCTGTACAGTTTCTATCTGAGTACAAACCTCTGTCTGAACAGCTTCTATTTGTCCAGTTAAGATATTTTCTGAAGATGCTATCTGTTGTGTTACTCGGGAATCGATTTGCATTAATTCCTCAGCAACCTGTTGTCTATGGTTTTGCATTAATTGAGTAAGATTACTAGTTTGAGCTGTTAGCTCTGAATTCAAATTTTCATTAACTTCTGTCTGTAGTGAAGTTAATTGAGTATTAAGTACTGTTTGCATTGAATTTATTGTTGTTGTTAAGGTAGTATTCTGATTATTAAATTCATTCTGCAAAGAAGTAATTGTTGTGGTTAGATTAGTATTTTGATTGTTACATTCTGTCTGCATTGCATTAATGGTTTCAGTTAGCGTAGTGTTTTGACTGTTAAATTCAGTCTGCAATGAATTCATTTGACTATTAAGTTCAGTTTTAAATTCAGTCTGCATTGAATTAATTGTTGTAGTTAGATTAGTATTTTGACTGTTTAATTCAGTTTGCATTGAATTTATGGTTTCAGTTAGCGTAGTGTTTTGACTGTTAAATTCAGTCTGTAATTCATTAATGGTTGTAGTTAGATTAGTGTTTTGACTGTTTAATTCAGTTTGCATTGAATTAATGGTTTCAGTTAGCGCAGTGTTTTGACTGTTACTTTCAGTCTGCAATGAGTTAATTGTTTCAGTTAGCGCAGTATTTTGACTGGCCAGAGAAGTTATAGCATTCATAATTTGTTGTAATGCATTGACATTTACAGTGGCTATTTCAGGGTTAGAAGACATAGTATCTGTTGGAACAGCTGACTGGGATGTTACACCTGCTGTTAAATTCTCGCTTACATTGACATTTCTATTGTCTAATTCACTGCTTTGCAAACTAGATTCATCATTTGACACTGGGTGTAGGGGTTCATGCTGTGGTTCTGGGTCACTTGAACATGTTACTACTTGTACAGTTTTCACAGACATCTTAATTTTGTTATTGCGTAAACGCATAGAAAAATGTGAAATTGAAAAATAATTACTGAAATATAAATCTAAAAAGTCATTCCTTCTTGAAAGGATATAATTTAAAGTTATTTTAAGCTTTTACAAAAAAAATAAAAAAACTAAAAAGAAAAAATATGATTGTTCTGTGAACTCTGTAAGTATAAGCAAAAAATTTTAACGATACCCTAGTCCTTCTGTTGTTGCAGCTGTCTGTCGGTCAATAGCCTAGGAATGGCCATCAGCTGACTGGAGGTCACAGGCTGAAGAGGGGTGTCGATCTCTTGTAGAATTGGGGGGGCGGGGGTGTAGATTTTCAGTTGAGTGGAGGGTTTATGGTGAATGTTGATGGTGAATGTTGATGTTGTTGGTAATCCACATGGAGTCTATACACTATTACTGTTTATTTCGAAGAATTAATTTGTTAATAAATTTCGTCTATCCCCGTGTCGTTTCAAAAAAATTTTCGACTTTTGTTGGCCTAATTCCTATATCCTATTTCGTTTCGAAAATTCTGCCCTGAGATGGGAGCCAATTTATAACCGTTTGTAGGGGGAGTTTTTGATTAGCACCGAGATGAGCGCCAATTTATAACCGGTTGTAGGGGGAGTTTTTGATTAGCACCGAGATGAGCGCCAATTTATAACCGTTTGTAGGGGGAGTTTTTGATTAGCACCGAGATGAGCGCCAATTTATAACCGTTTGTAGGTCTGGATATATTGGCCTAGAGTTGGGCGACCAATTTATAACAGTTCGTAGGGTGATGAAATGATTAACGTCAAAATGGGTGCCAATTTATAACTGTTCGTAATGTTGGGTGCTAATTTATGACTGTTGGGTGCCAATGTATAATTGTCAGTAGGGGTCGTTGAATATATTATGTCCGGCTATTTCTAACTCAGTTGATAGAGCGAGATCTCTTTCAGGGTCGTGCTCGACGAAAACTAAAATAGGATATAAGATGAAGGGATTATAGGTCGTAAAAATGAAGTCTATTGATAATGAACTTGAATAATATTTGTAAGTTTATTTTGTCCGAAAATCTTTCACTTAATTTGTTAATTTCTTAAAATGTCTGGAGGAAGAATACAGTAATGTCTTTATCTATTTGCTTCGTCGTCGCCAAAATTACTTTAGGTTATATTATTATACTTATAACATCTGCACGTTTTATTGCAGGAATTTTAGGTTATATATCTTATGGCGGTATTTATTCGTTTAACTTTTCAATACGAAAAATAATATCTATAATCTTGTCTTATTCCAATATATATATATCTTTATCCTCGACCGTATTATTTAGAAGTCGGTATAAAATTAATATTCGTACTTGTTACTGTTTCACTGTATATTTCTAACTCCGGTTTAGTCTATAAAAATTACGTCCGTCGCTGTTGAATAGATGTCTTCAAGTCTCTGTTGGTCGCTCCTGTTCGTGTTAATATGTTTCGGTGTTAAAATATTCTAGCCATTCCATTGGTTCAGTCAGTAGGCTTTGTCTCTTGTGATTGGAAATTAGCTAAGTCGTCTGCTAGTGTTTGAAATATTTGTCGTTAAAGTGGGTTGAGGTTTGGGGAGAAACGTATCCATCAACTTGACTTTAATAGCTGGCGACAGTGGACTTCTCCAGACAAAAAGCCACGCCTTCACTTCATTGTATTCCCTTATTTAGTTAATAATTCATAAAGTAATTGTCACTATTGTCTGCAATAAGTGTAGTTGTATAGCTTTCTTGATTATGCGTTGAATGATGTAATTTTCTATGTTGTCGTGTTAATAATTAATCGTTTGATTAATTATTTGTAATTGCTGGTAATGTCTTTTGATTCAGATGGTCATGTTGTATATTAAATTGTTCGTGTAAATGTCCTCTGTCTTGTCATGTAATTCGTTTTATGGTCATTGTAATAGTCTAGGCGTACTGGTAGTTTTTAGTAGTCGATAATGTTGCGGGAAGTTCAAATATTGTCCGTGAAATGTATTTTCTTATATTTGATTCCTCTTTTTATATAAGTCCATATGAACTGATCGGTTACAAGCTGAATAGCATTTTTTGCCACTTCTAATGGAATGAATGCTTGGGATGGGATTGGAGGGGGTACAAAGAGGGCTGTCTCGATGACTAGTTTGCAAAGACCATATTTGGACCAGATACCTTCAGCAGAAGAAGTGTTCAAATTTTGTTCTGA
Organism: Ectobius pallidus; assembly: GCA_964059195.1. Lineage (NCBI taxonomy): Eukaryota > Metazoa > Arthropoda > Insecta > Blattodea > Ectobiidae > Ectobius > Ectobius pallidus. Next base: position 24,526,712 of record CAXKWD010000012.1, read on the forward strand.
AGAAATTAAAGGCATTTCCTATACACTTGTATAAACATTTTTTAAACCTTCAGCTCAGCTGTGGAACAAACTTCTAGCATCATAAGGTGTTACATTCACTCAAAAAGTGATATTTATGGTGAACATAGTATTTTCATTTTGCCCAAATTTGAAATAAGACCTTTCGAAGTAAAGGACATTGTTGCCTGCATTATGATCAGAACTGGTGGTTTGGTGAAATTGATATCTTTTTAAGTGAAGGGGCAACTTTTTTTATATTTTCAGTCAAGCACAGCAACTGATTACTGAACAAAGGAGCTACAGAGGATTCTAGAGACTTGCCTTTTTCAAGTCAGCATATTCTGGCTTGCTCAGCAAATGTGGCAATATGGTCTCCTTCTGCTGGAGTATTGATCACTATGACTACTACCATGGAACATTTATTATGTTAAGATATATAAGCATTCATGAACCACAGATTATTGTCTCTGTTGGACATACATGATAATATTATAGGAGAAAAATTCCTCCAGCACTGGGACTAGAACCCAGGACCTTTGGCCAATGCTCTACCAACTGAGCTAAGCTGGAGCTCAATTCACAGCACCAGATGGAACCTCTCTCCTATGACTGATTGCCCTAATGGTCTACCTCACAGACAGACAAGTCATGTCATATGCAGTCCGGCTTAGCTCAGTTGGTAGAGCATTGGCGCGAATAGCCAAAGGTCCGGGTTCAAGTCCCAGTGCCGGAGGAATTTTTCTCCTATAATATTCTTTAATATGTTAGTTTTATGACATATTTAATTTTACTAGCAACAACAAAAAATTATATTATTTTTGGCAATTTTTATTGTATTTTAACACTCTTATTCGCTCATTTGACAGTGTTATTTTTTAGCATTTTCTTTATTAAAAATAAAATACTTCTGGTCAGAACACAGTGATGAAATTTTATATGTTGATTACTAGGCACTAGAAGAATATTTTGAGAAAATTTCAGATTTTTCGGTTCAGTCCCATTTGAGATATTTTAATTTGAAAATCAACAATTCTGCAAAATCTCGATATTTGAAGACTCATAAAACCTATTGGATTTACATAAATGATCTCAAATTTTACTAGCATCTAGTGATCTACTATATCTTTGTGGGGGGAAAATATGAAACATGTGTTTTCATCCCTTCTATGAAAAAAAGTTTTATAAAGTTGTTAATTTTTTCTAATCGGAACTGCATTTTCTAATGAAGTTTTAGATTATTTCCTTAAGACCTAATAAATTTTTGGTCATAACATGAATTGTAGAATGTTTCTTGTAGATTAAGATGGTTTTTACTTCAAGTTGATATCTTCATAAATAAAATAGATATTTAACTTACCGCTAACCTTTGAAAATGCCTTCTAAGCAAAATGGCCCCTAGTTGCCAAAGCGTTACTGATAAAAATGTGAAAAAAAATGTTTTGTACTCCCAGATACACATAGAAACAGAAAATATATACTTAAAAATAAAATAAAATATGTCAGCAACACCCATTGGATGATTTCATATGGATTGACCCTTACACTAGAAATATCATGAGAAAGTAGGCTAACCACACTTCATTTTTCAGCTAATCTGACGTTTTCCCGGAGTTTGAGAACGATACCTGTTTGCATCTAACACCATGGGAACTAGATATTTTATTCTTGAAATATTAGACTATGGTATTTCAATATTTTAACCTATGTATATATTAAATATTTGTCATCCAATGTCATCTGTGCAAAAAAATTAGTTATATCAAGCCCTGCAACAAAGATTAGAATTAAATGCTACAAGACATAATTCCCAATGCTCTAGCAAGATGATGGAAGAGCAATATGCATTTGGTTCGCATCAAGTTATAAGCAGACAGGAAGAATGTCAGGCATACTAAAAATCAAAGTACAGCTATTTACTTGTGATACTTCTCGGGTAAGAGTAAAAATCATACAATGTACTTTTTTTACAAGAGCAGATAACCAGCCAGTCAATAGACCAAGAGCTGATAATTAACAAAGAACTATATTCTTGATAAATGTTTCTTGTCATGATAATTATTTTGATATAATAGTGTGAAGTTCTTTAATCAAGTAGGCCTGTCTACTTCTACTGCATGCTCCAGCACAAAATGGCCTACTTTAACTTCTTTACAAATTAAAGATTAGGGGAGAGTGGGGTTGTCACAGCTATTCCCATCAACCACCTCAACTTCCTGTGAAAATTTGGACTGCTAAACTAATTTACATGTTGAGATTTTTTATATAGAAGAAAATAATATTTACATCAAAAGTTTCCTGTTTTTGTTTTACTGAGTAAACACATTTCATTTACTTAACAATAATATTTTTTTTATGTCTGCTGCCTCGTTGGATATAGGTATTCCTTAAGCTTTCCTTCCATGTCAGACATATGACTTCACTTATGGAAAATAATGACTCATTTATTCCATTATTGTGCATTGGGAGAGTTTTGCTCAGCCACTTGGGGCACTATTGCCCATTAACTACAATTTCTATTATTAACTAATTTAATTTAGTAAATACAAATGTAGGCATACCTAAAGTACACTGACCGGCAAAAAAAAACCGATCACTGTAAAATTTGTTGTACTTTTAAGATTAAACATAATTTTGATTGGATGTTTATACATTGTTGTTGGTGAGGGTGAATTATTATTTTTAATGGATCATTAGCTATAGATAGGCCTACAGCATATCTGCTTTCTTCATATCTTCACTTTATCACCAAACAAAACAAAAAAAACATCGCAATACGGTGATTCCAATATGATTATAAGCACTAACTTGTCGTACATATTGCTAGGTGTTTCATTGTTGTATTGCGTCATTTCCTTCCAAACTGAACGTAAACTGTCTCCCTTCGCATCACAGTGATTCTGTCAGTAAGTTTAGTTGAAATTAATGCCTCTCAGTCCTGAAGACTTTTCCAAAACTGTTGCTCTAATTGATGATGGATGCAGCCTCCGTTATGCCCCTGCAACCTTAGGCTCACCATTCACCACGGTGCAAGAGGAAAAATGGGGAATTAAGTGTGAAATGTGTCATTACATTTTAATCTTACTAACGTATACAATTGCAGTAATTTTATTTCAAGCAATAGGCCTAATACATAATTTTTATTTAAATTTAATTTTTAAAAATTTCTTTAAGTGATCGGTTTTCTTTGCCGGTGAGTGTATTTCAAACAATTTTGAAATTTTTTATACAGAAGTTCTAAAAATGGGTTTAATATATATATTTTTTCCCCTTGCACAGGGTCTTCGCTGCTTAACATTGGTACAATGATAACACAAGAATAAATTTGTATTCCCAGAGAACAAAGACTCAAGTTTTAATATTGAGGACATTTTTACAAAGCTACCTTACAGCCATTTCATAAAATATGGGAATTTTTCCCTCAAAGAGAGAAGTTATAAAATTATTGTAATTGGGTGGTCAAAAATAAGTTTAAAACCTCAAATTCTCTGAATTTTAAGGACTTAGGTGTATTTGAAGTGGTTTCATGTGTAAAATCTGTCGATTTACTTATTTATTGTGGTGAGTTACATTTTTTTGCCATTTTTAGCATGATTTTAACACTCTTTAATACCAAGTAGTCAAGAGTAATCAGCTATGTCCATTTTCATTTGAGAAAATATACATCTTAAGGTACAATTTGGTATAAGATTAACTTAAAAAAATATGTCTGGTTAATTACTATGTAAAATAACAAACAAGGGAATTTTTGTCCCACCCGTAACAGTGATAGTTTTGTTAAATTGTTATTGAGAGTTAAATAAATGTTCTGACAACCTGGAAATAGTTTATAATTTGTATTGAATCCCTCATACCTTCATTAATAACAACATGAAGACCCTAACAGTAATAGCAGAACAGAAAATGAGCTTTTGTTTTGCATCATTAAAATCAGTGTCCAAATCATGTCCCAACCGTAACAGATTTTGAAAAACAAATTTAAAATATTTAAAATAAGTTTTAAGTAATGCTTTGCATGCAGTGTGGAGGAGAAGGCAGTGTAAATTTTACAGAATGTGAAGAACCAATTCTAGTTTATTATTTATGATATGTAATAAACCAAAATAGTTCATATAATTTACTAGAATGTCCCACCCGTATTTATGAAATGGCTGCTTAACCTACATTCAGTGGCTCCTCGTAGCTAAAATTAGTGGGGGGGTGTTGCTCCAGAAAATTTTTAGCCTTTGTTTTAAGATTGCGTACAAGGAAACAAACATACCCTATGTATAAAGTGAAAATTTATTCAGAAACTTGATAAAATCTTAAAAGAACAAAATCAAACATTTTTTACTTACTTTAACCTAAATTCACTTCAAGCCTGATCTATTCATTTAAAAATGAAATCCATTCTTTTTGTTTTAATTTGCACAAAAAGTTCAATAATTTTCCCATTGATCTGCCTTAAAGTTTTTTGTTAAATAAAAGAACAGAAAAAAATCAAATAGAATGGCTGGAAAAAGGTTAATAATCTAATTCTACACTTTATCACATTCAAGAATACGGTACATGGTTTTAAACACAACACACGAGATGTAAAAAAGAAAAAAAACTATGTTCCACCAGCAGCACGTAGAGTCGGCACTGCGGGAGCAACAGTGCTCTCTCTCCCTTGTAGCCTCATGCGCAACTTCCTAAGTGCATAAGCACACAGTAGTCGAAAACAATAGCGCACAGTTCCATACAGGAATTTTTGTATTTTTGGTAAAAGATAGATTTATGCCATGCACCAGCCAAGATCCGCCATTTTGTTAGATTAGGAATGTTTATGTTAGTTTAGGAGCAATATACTGAATAGCGTGAGGTTTATTATGTCTCATATTGAATCTCTTCTGTGACAAACCCTAAATCCCACCTTCCCAGCCAGGTCCCGTTAGAGAGTTGGTGGGAGGATCTTAGTGCGCGGCATAAAACTATTTTTTCCCCGTTCCTTTTTCACAAACTGGGGGATGGCTACTTAAGGATTATATACTGTACAAGTATAAAGAAAAAAGGATTCGTTATATTAAATGTTATCGATAATATCAAGTGGAAATAGGAAATTGAGGGTGATGCAGTTCCAGTGCTTATGCACGAGCCGTCACTGTCTATAATGGAAAAAGGAACTGAACGAGCATTGGGAGCAATAACATTTTACTGTAAATTTCAAAAGTTTTAATATAGGCTAGACTTAGGCCTATGATAAAGCAGGGTTAAATATATATTAAGACTGTTATTTCAGTTTGAAGACAATTTTATCTGAGTTTGTCAGAATGCTATTGGTTCAAATTTTCTCTTTAAATATTAGTGCGCCTATTTAGGCCAGTTCTTTAGTAGTTTTGCTCAACTTGCAACATGTAGAAAAATAATTTTAAATTAAAAACAGTCAATTATAAAGTAGGCTTAATAATAAAATTATGTTTATATGTAAAACATATCAGTGGAAGATTTAAAGGGCTAGCAGCTACCTGATATTGAACGAGTTAACAACTTATTAGGCCTACTTATCTCATCCCATTCAGATGAGCTTTTACTTTAGAGCAACTTGACTATATTTTTAATTTCTATAGAGGAAGGTTGATTGGGTAAAATTATGTGATATTAGATTAGTAGGGCATATTGAATTCTCCCATTCGAAAATGTTGGTCAACCTGTTTACCCAGAATTCTAGCTCCAGTCAATTCAGTTATAAGTTGTTATCATCAATTGCTTATTAAAAGGTAAGAATTACAGGATATTGCACCCACACATTTTTAACATTTTCGCTTAGTAAAAAATTAAAACTGTATGGATAAGATTCTAAGGCTGTAAACCAGCCAGTAGAATATTATAGGAGAAAAATTCCTCTGACACTGGGATTTGAGCCCAGGACCTTTGGCTATCCGTGCCACAGCTCTATTAACTGAGCTAAGCCAGAGTTCACTTCACAGCACCAGATGGAACCTCTCTCTCCTATGATTGATTGCCCTTAATGATCTACCTCACTTATGGACAAATTATGTCATATGCTGTACTGTGAGTCACAATAATGAGTGTTTTTTTGTGACCAGGCTATCACTGTTATTGTACAATTAACATTCAAGATGGATATAGGCTATATTTACATATGCATTCATGAACCACAGATTGTTGTCTCTGTTGGACATTACATGAGAATATTATAGGAGAAAAATTCCTCTGGAACAGATAACCATGTTTTATTCCTTAAGGCTAAAGAGTGATTCCGTATCAACTCAACACAATTTTGATACTTTTTTTACCTGACCATCTTAGATTTTAATGAAATTTAGTACATAGGTGCCCTCTATACAGACTAAGAAAAATACAAAATTTTGTCTTTATATGTCAACCGGTTTTGAAAATATGGCTATGTAAAGTTTCAGAAATCTCCCAAAATCGTAAGATCAGCATATTTTTAAATTGCTATTGCAGCTCTCCTAATTAAGATAGAAAGGTGGGGAAGGTGTCATTTTGCAGCATTTTCTATGCTCTTTTATTTGATATGCAACTTAATATGGGTTAAAATAAATGAACATTGTCAAATTTGAAATTTAAATTTTGATTTTTGATATTTCAAAATGCGCCATTTTGAAAAAATTGAAAAAATTCTAAAACAACCCTTACATGTTTATAAACTGATTGTGTAAGTTTAAACTTGGGATTGTAATGTGTTCACATGAATATCTATATAGATACTCAGCCTTACACAAGGTTTTGCTGCTAATACCTGAATTATAAAAACACCAAAACAATAACAACATGTGGCATTGATTTGCTTACTTTTAAATTAACATAAATATTATGTAGCCTAATTCTAAACTTACAGTTAACTGTTTTGAAGTGAAATCACTACTGAAGATCCTTGATATAGTCTTCAAAAGCTTCAGTAGTTTGATGTATTTCTTTTTCAGAGAGATTGTGGACTCTGCCTGTCGGAGTCACTGGATTTACTTTACACAAGACATAAGTTACTGGAAGCCATAGTATATCTTGACTTCTAGGGTAGGAGAAAGATGTTGATGGACCAGCTGGATATAAAAAAGAAACCTTACTTCATCCTTGCTCTTTTCTTTTACCACAACATATGCTAGCAACCAGTTGTTTTCATAGATTACGGTAATGTAACCACTAATGTCTGTTATTTGCAGTCTTTACTTTTGAGTCATTTAAGCATGAAGTTTCTGAGTACCTTGTACTGTTAGAGACTTGCTTAGGCGATTTTCCAAAAATCTGTCTGCTTCTATGTATTTTTCTTGACTTACATATATTTATTTGTGGAAATCTCTCTGCATTGGTCATACATGATTTCATTGCCAAGCAGCAAAGCTCTTTCATGAATAATACTAATGAAAATCTCAAAACACAGAAGTTCTCGTCATATATGATTTTGAAGAATATTGCAGTTTTATTCTTCAAGATGAAGCCCAAAGCTACCATTGGACCAGTGGGCCAGTGTCATTTATTACAAAAGGGAAAAGACTGAACATGTGAGTTTTGTAGTGATTTCTGAATGTTTTGAGCACAACACAATTGCACTTTACTGTTAAAAAAAAAAAAACAAAACAACTTATTGGCTTCATGAAAAGTAGGTTTGGTAACAGGATCAAAAAGATTTACTACTTCTCTGATGGGTCTGCAACCCAGTACATAAACAGAAAAATTTTTACAAACTTGTGTAACCGCAAAGATGACTTTGACATTGATGCTGAATGGCATTTTTCAGCAACATCACATGGAAAGGGGCCATGTGATGGCATTGTCAGAATGGTGAAAAGGTTAGCTGCCCGAACCAGCTTACAAAGCACTTACGAGAACCAAATTCATACACCATTTCAGTTGTACGAGTGGGCAATTCAGAACATTTTTGTGGCAAATTTTATACATGTAAGTCAAGAAGAATACATAGAAACAGACAGATTTTTGGAAAATCGCCTAAGCAAGTCTCTAACAGTACAAGGTACTCAGAAACTTCATGCTTTTATTCCTATCCCCTTAAGTAACTGCAAATAACAGACATTAGTGGTTACATTACCGTAATCTATGAAAACAACTGGTTGCTAGCATATGTTGTGGTAAAAGAAAAGAGCAAGGATGAAGTAAGGTTTCTTTTTTATATCCAGCTGGTCCATCAACATCTTTCTCCTACCCTAGAAGTCAAGATATACTATGGCTTCCAGTAACTTATGTCTTGTGTAAAGTAAATCCAGTGACTCCGACAGGCAGAGTCCACAATCTCTCTGAAAAAGAAATACATCAAACTACTGAAGCTTTTGAAGACTATATCAAGGATCTTCAGTAGTGATTTCACTTCAAAACAGTTAACTGTAAGTTTAGAATTAGGCTACATAATATTTATGTTAATTTAAAAGTAAGCAAATCAATGCCACATGTTGTTATTGTTTTGGTGTTTTTATAATTCAGGTATTAGCAGCAAAACCTTGTGTAAGGCTGAGTATCTATATAGATATTCATGTGAACACATTACAATCCCAAGTTTAAACTTACACAGTCAGTTTATAAACATGTAAGGGTTGTTTTAGAATTTTTTCAATTTTTTCAAAATGGCGCATTTTGAAATATCAAAAATCAAAATTTAAATTTCAAATTTGACAATGTTCATTTATTTTAACCCATATTAAGTTGCATATCAAATAAAAGAGCCTAGAAAATGCTGCAAAATGACACCTTTCCCACCTTTCTATCTTAATTAGGAGAGCTGCAATTGTAATTTAAAAATATGCTGATCTTACGATTTTGGGAGATTTCTGAAACTTTACATAGCCATATTTTCAAAACCGGTTGACATATAAAGACAAAAGTTTGTATTTTTCTTAGTCTGTATAGAGGGCACCTATGTACTAAATTTCATTAAAATCTGAGATGGTCAGGTAAAATCACTGTGTTGATTTGACACGGAATGACTCTAAATTAGCAGTTTTCTTTTTGGAAAGTTGGCCTCAGTATGTTGCAACACAATACTTAGGAATTAATTTAATATAGGCCTACTAGGCCTAGCCTATCTATTTGTCATAGGAAAACATAAAAATAAAAAAGCAACGGGAACCGACTGCATATGGAACGAGTATATAAAAGCTACAACACCTATGCTAATAAAGACATGGACTGCGCTCTTCAATAAGTGCGTAGAAAAATCTGAAATACCCGACAACTGGAGACACTCACGGATAAAAATACTTTACAAAGGCAAAGGCAGCACAAGCTCCTTGGACTCTTACAGGGGGATCGCCTTAGAGAGTAACATCTTTAAACTCTTCACCAGACTGTTAACATCGAGACTGACAAAAGAAACAGAACAACTGATACCAGACGAACAATTCGGGTTCAGGAGAGGCCGATCGACAATGACCGCACTGAGAAACTTGCTTGGCGACATATCCAACGCACTAAATGGTCCAGATAAGAAACTGCTGGTAATTTTCGTCGACTATAGAAAAGCATTTGATTTTTTGGACAGGGAAAAACTTCTACTAAAATTGGAAACGGTGCTGGGACACGCCAATCCCCTATTAGAGATCATACGTTGCATCCTTGCCTTCAACTACGTCACTGTAAATGACAACACAGCGCTGTCAAACCCTATTCTACAGAGAAATGGAGTGTTACAAGGTGACCCGCTTAGTCCCATACTGTTTAATGTGGCAATATCGGATCTAGCAGGAAAAATGAAAGAAAAAAATGGAGGATTTAAAAGTGTATCTCTATGCAGACGATGTTGCAATAGCATCAAGATGTCCAGACAAATTACAAATGGCCTTTTCAAAATTAATGGAATGGGCAGATGAAAATAAATTCACTGTGAACCGACAGAAAACAATGCAAATGATTTTCAGGAAGGGGGGGAGAATATCTGCCAGAGACATCGTGCACTATGAAAATGGAGAACCTCTAGAAATTACGGGATCTTTCAAATACCTGGGAATCACTCTACAGTCATCAGGCACATCGTACAGTAGACATGTAAAAGAAAGAGTAGCAGCGGCAGTAAGAGCAATGAATGAAATATCGATGCTAAATAGACTGTCAGTTGGAGTTGCAATGGAACTTTTCAAGCTAAAAATCTCACCGATTATGACATATGGACTGGACATGATTTGGGAATACCTTTCAAAAGAAAATCTCAAAGACCTTGAAAGTGTGAAAGCCACATACATGGAAAAAGTACTGTGTCTATCGAAATTCACGCTCTCGAGACTATGCTACGAACTCACAAGAGAACCTTTCTACACAACAGAACTTAGACACCAACTACTCCTGCCTTCCACCACTGCATATATACAACTACAGGAAGAACTACAAGAAAAAAAGAAAGAAATATGGCAAAGCTTCTACTCAACAGATGCTATGACCAACTCAGACTGGATGAACACAGACTATGAACTTAGACACATCACTACAAGATTTGCGACTCATGGTTTCCACCACCTAGTGTGTCAAAATAAAACGTATCACATCCCAAATGAGGGCTGTGTGTGTGCTTTGTGCCACCGAACTTGTGACAGATATCATGTGATGGTTTGCCCCGAGAGGACAGGCTCACTCACGGCTTTCTGCTCAAACTAATCATGCACATTGTGCGCTTTTCTATTATTATTATAGGAAAACATAAATTCCCAGTTTTCATTGGCAAGATCTTGTTTGAAATTAAAAATTGAAGCATCACTTACTGCTCTAAGCTTAGTCATATTAGTACAGGTATGGTTATAGGCTATTTAATGTCGAATTTGAAAGGTACAGGGACCGGCAGAATAATCTGACGATTTTGAAATGCATATAAAAATAATAAAAATCACTGTAATGCAAAGTTAATGATCACATTTGTTAGAGCAATAATTGCCATTTCCAGTTCTTTCATTAGTTTTTGTTTGAAATGAAAATTGTGTCCGATAAATGACGACCACCATTTTGTGGACATTCATGTAGCGTTGCCTTGAAGTTTTCCATCCCTCTTATGAGCATGTCATTCGGTACTGCCGCTATTCGTTGTGAATAGCTAATTTAAAGTCATCCAGTTTATGAGGCCTTCCAACATACACTTTTGACTTTAGATAGCCCCAGAGGAAATAATCACACATCGTCAGATTCGGGGAGCGAGCAGGCCGGGGGAGATTACCATTTCTTGACAGAGCACGTCCAGGAAACATTTCCCGGACCACGCTCATTGAGTGTTTTGCTGTGCGCGCAGTAGCACCATCTTGTTGAAACCAAATGTTTGGGGCATTAATTCCACGTCTAACCAATTCAGAACAAAACAGCGGCAATACTGAACATGTTCATGAGAGCGACGGAAAACTTCAAGGCAACGCTACATGAATGTCTACAAAATGGTGGTCGTCATTTATCGGACACAATTTTCAATTCAAACAAAAACTAATGGAAGAACTGTAAATGGCAATTATTGCTCTAACAAATGTGATCATTAAACTTTGCATTACGTTGATGTTTATTATTTTTATATGCATTTCAAAATCGTCAGGTTATTCTGCCGGTCCCTGTACAAAGAGAAATAAAAATCTGTCTCAATGTCACACCCGTCACTAACGAATGTCTCTGTGGTTATTTAATGAGGGTTCAGGTACTGTTACTAAGGCTTCTAACAGTCATCTATGTGCAGGAGTTTTCCCCTCAGGAGTTCGTTTACTTGTGCCTGTAGGCTAAACATACAGATATGAGACTGACATATATATGCACATACAAATACCATCCACCCTGACTAGGACATGACTATTGTTGATTGTTTAAGGTATTGGTAGCTTATAGATTCACAACTACAGCTGACTACTGATGGGACCTAAAAAGGATAAGCTAGCCCACATAAGATTGAATGCAACACAACACAGACTTTCACCATGTACCAGACTGAACAGAGGAAAAAGATCTTAATCACTGTGAGGGAGGGGGAAGTTGCATACACAATGCTTTTTACTTCCTGTTTGATACGCCGAATTAACCGTAGAATTTTATTGAAAATTTGTGACTTAGCCTTAAAAGTTTTTTTGATGACACATTTAAAAATCCCTCTATGTTAGACCCAAATATGTTGTAGTATTTATGAATGAAACTCTCAAAACAATAACGGAGCTTCTAGCCTATTCTTCATGTGCATATATATACGGAGTTTCAACTGTACGTACCCTAGACGATTGACACCAGTCACAGTGGTTAAAAGGCTACGATGACAGAATCAAAACGAAGACACTGAACCTAAACGTACTAATTAGGTCTAGGACAAAAGTTGGAAAAAACTGAACGTTACCTTTCCATTCAGTATCACTTATGAATTCCAAGTGTGTACATTAAAACCTGTTAATCATTGAGGATGTGTCCATGAGCTACAATTTCAATATACAATTACGAAATTAGCCTGGAGCATTCCATAACCAAAGATAAGTTAACTTGGGCTTGTCCAAGGACTACTGAGTATTATATTAGTTCAAAATGGTATATAAATTATTTTACCTCTCACTGCTATTGTTTGATGCTTACGTACTTCATTCGCTTTTACGAGAAAAAACAAAAATTGCAAATTTTATAAAGTAACACGAAACATTAGGTAAAATGACAGCCCCATTCGCTCTTGACGAATCACAAAACAGATATCAAAATGGCGACTATTTCCGGTTTCATCAACCCTAAAGAGAATTATAAAATGTCAATCAAATGGCATATAAAACCCCATAATATACAATATTAAAGGGATAATCTGTGGAATGGATGCGAATGAATAAAACACAGACTTTTCTTTCAATCCAAGTACTTTTTGATAATAGGTCTACGCATGGCCTTCTTTAATTTTGGACTACTTGACTGTGGACTGTGAAATATAATGATAATTTTTAAATGTTGGTAGTATTGCAATTTTAGGTTTTTGAGCATGAGCATTTTAGCGCCAAAAAGCCGCGAAGTGTTAAAACGTAACTTCATTAAACTCTATTAATTTATTAAATATAAAGAAAAAAGTGAGTACTGGTATATAATGTTACAACTAGTCATAGAAAGAAGAATCGTGAGGTATATGAGATTGACATTGTGGAATTAAGTAGTTATGAGGACTGTCAGGAATTTATGTAGATATCTAACTTATGACATTTCCTGTAGCTTTAAATATTTTAGAACAGAATAGTTTATATACCTTGCAGAATAGCGTAGCGAGCCATGCTCTGCCATTGGCGACCATGCACCTCCGAGCCGGGGGAAACAAAAGAGAAACGATCGGTACAAGGGTAAAATTTCCCGTCGCAGAAGAGATTCAATGTGAGACATAAGGTCTGTTCGCAAAGCTAAATCATGTACTGTCATGTACCGCGACGCATGCGCACATTTTCAATATGCTAATATCAAATCAAATCAAATCTCTTTATTCCCAATAAACAATACATAACAGAAGTAATGATATTACATTATGCGCATACCTTGCGCAGCGAGACCGACAATGTTCGCATGCGCCGTGGTCCCTGACAGTTAGGGATTTGCTTTGCGAACAAACCTATAATAAACCCCGCGCTATTCAGTATATTGCTCCTAAACTAATACAAATGTTCCTAACCTAACATAACCTGTCAATGACTTAGAATTTGGCTGTCACTACTTCTAGAAGCCTTATTACCCTTCCATGCCTTTCGTAAAACATTGTTGCATTACATGACACGAACCCCGCGCTATGCAGAATACTGCTGCTAAACTAACATGACTGTTCCTAACCTAACATAACCTGTCACGGACTTAGAATTCTTAATGCAGAAGCTTTTTTACCCTTCCACATCTTTCATAAAACATTGCTACAACAGTCATTTATCCGCCGAATTCAATCGGCATGTAATCATGTTCGCAATATTGGCGACATTGTACACTTGGTCCCACTCGGTATGGCCCGGTTGTGACGGCGGTCACCTTATTCTCAAGTTTTGCGAAGATTTTGATACTATAGTCTGTCCACGAACATATATAAATTTTCCACCCTAGTAGCACAGATCGTTGGGCCAATGTTGGGGAATGATCGCCATGTTTCGTTGGTCAACGGTTAGGAATGTCCGTCGGGGTTCGATTGCCAAGAAGCGTTTTATCCAACCAACTGCCAACTGTAGCCAACCAATATACAACAAAATCCCAACAGTTGAGAGACATCTATTAGGTAATGGTGGAACTACTACGCAGCGCAGCGCAGAGACATCTGGCGGAAATACTAGAAGCACACAAAATTTAATTTTTTATTTTCCCTTTCATCCCTTTTCTCCTCTTTTCCCTATTAACTACCTTCTCTCCTTCACCCTACCTACCTATTCCTATCGTATAAAATTCGCACCTATGGGGATTCGATCTCGGAACCGCTAGCGTTATAGTCTATCGCTTTAACCACTACGCTATTAGTGATGGTTGAACTAGAAATCGAGAATTCTTCTAGCCTATTTACTACAGAGATGTGTAATACATGATAAATAGTAAGAAGGATATACATCTCGTATTTTGAATATTTGATGTGAATATATGATAACGTTATTTTCAGAGAACAAATAAAGAGCCCTAATATTAATAGAAGTAAAAACACCATTCTGATTCTTCAACATATCAAGATGGCGAATAACTGTTGTATCTTCATGTCTTCGTGATCAAGTTTCTGTTCTGTGTTCGTGATGACCCGAACTACGCCGGAAATTGCCGAAGACTAGCAGGAAGAGGTGGAGCGAAGTAAATTTTTATCATGTAACGCGCACAAAGAGCTCGAATAATTAATGAATTAAAACTGTTTTATTTTATAGGAAATGAAAATTTAACGCTTATAATGTTATTTCAACACTTTTTAATTTTAACATAAATGCGATCACATTACAACGAGATTTATTGTTGGGCCAGCAATCATAACCCCAACGGTAGGAACGGTAGGAAGAGCCCTCGTTGGGCCAACGTCATAGCCCCAACGGTTGGACTTAGCGCATGACGCAACGGAAACGTAACGTGGGCTAACCGAGGAAATTACAACGAACGTTTTCCCAACATATCCCAACCATGCCAACGAAATCCCTCCGTTAGGCCAACGAAGTGTGCTACTAGGGCAATTGTTCTTTAATAGTTTGAGTCTTGGGAAAACGGAAGAGCAGGTTGCCACTTAAGCTCCGCTCACCCAACTCACTAACGGGACCCGCCTGGGAATGAGGGGTTTAGGGTGGGGAGCATTTTAAACAATGAGAGACATCTAGGAGGCATTGGTGAAACTACTAGCAACTTTGAGAATTGGGAATTTTTTTTCTTCCTCCTTCTCTTCCCTTCCTCTATCTCCTCTTTCCTCCCTTTTGTCAATTATTCTTCACCCTACCTATTTTATTTGGGACCTATTCCTATCCTACAAATTGATGCACCAAGCGGGATTTGAACACAGAACCACTACACCATCGAGTGATTGTTGCAGTGTGAAGAGAGAATTAATCTATTTAAGTTACATAAAACAGCAGATATTGATAATTTCATATTAATTGTAATTGTGAAATCTTATTTTCGTACAAGGAAAGTTTTAAATGGAACTAGGGTCGTTTTGGTTTTATTAATCAACTCGTCTTGTGGGTGGCATACCATTCGTATTAGTGCATAATTATGCTTAGGTACAAGGGTCTATCTTGTGGACGGAGAATAGCCTATACCACTGATGATTTAGTACAATGGTTGTTTTTGTATTATAGTAATTAGTGCATATGCTTTGGTACAAGGGTCATTCTTGAGAGCAGAGAATATAAAAGTGAGTTGCAATGCAAAGGCTGTTGGTTAGGGGAAGTGCAGGGCAATGCACGGCCAGGTGGGTGGAGCATGAGTCATGACCTGTTCTTCCTTTTGCTGGAGTCTTTCCTGACAAACCAAAGTTGCTCAGAGTCATACCAATATACAAAAAATGAGACAAGGGCCCTTATGAATAAAACTTCAGGAAATGCTTCTGAGCAGAAGGTTGAAGCATAAGACCTGTTTCACATATACCCGACAACTGGGTGAATGGCACCATCCAGTTGGTTAAAAGCTGAAGATTACATGAGAGCTTTCACATACATGTGGTGTCTTGCACACGGTAGATGGTTGCTGGACAGTAACAAGGCATTTCCACTAAAATACCCAATGCTGGGTCAGTTTAAACAGCGTAGAATGCGCTGGTGGGTTGTACAGCTGAATCGCTACTTTCACACGTGCTGTGTTGAGTTCCCGGTGCAATCCTTTCACTACCAACATAAATGGTCAGACAATGTTGACATTATTATCTTATTTCTTTAATTGAAGTGAGGCCAGTTTGAATGTATCTTGGTGCTAAAGATAATAAATATTCTAAATGTTTGTGCAGTTCATCGAATGTAGATACACCTATATCGACATCTTAAAATAATAAATTGTTTCATTATTTCTCAATTCTGCAAACAGTACATAAATGCCCAGAGGCTTTCCTTTCGTATTTATCAGGTGAATCCATGCAAATCTGTTTATAATTTTGGCGAAACGGAAGAATCCTTGGCTCTCACTCCACTCTCCACTGCATGTTGTCATATAGCCTGGCCTTCAGCCTTGAACCTTTCACCTCTCAAACTACTCAATGCCGGTAATGCAGCTTACTATTATAGTATGTGCTATATTGGGAAAAAACAAGACGACATGAAAATGACCCTTGCACCAAAAGGCTCTTTTCAGAGCCAACATACTTACTTAGCCTACTTACTCAATGGCAATAGACAATTCCTCAGCAAGCTAAAGGAATAATTTTTATTTTATAGAACCCAAAGGTTCATTTCCGCGCTTACCTGAGCCCGTCATTCAACCCTATTCTATGCTAACTCCATCCAATCATCCCTTGCAAATCCTACTTCCCTTAAATCTATCCTAATATTGTCCTCCCACCTACGTCTAGGTCTTCCAGGTGGTCTCCCAGTCAATACTTTTTAAATATGTCTTTCCTCCCCCATGCACCCAACATGTCCAGCCCATTTCATCCTCTGTGATTTAATTACCCTTACTATATCTGGTGACAAGTACAGGTTATGAAACTCGTCGTTATGTGGCCTAGTTTTCTCTTGTCTCCATTTTCATCTCTCTGATCCAACATAATATTACACAATTATAAAAGACAGCCTTTGCACCAAAACTGCTATTTCTTGTTTATTAAACCCCTCTAAGCTTAAATAGATGAATTTTCCCTTCACCACTCAGCAATCACTTGTGGCATAGTGGTTAAGGCTGCTAGTTATGGTGCTAGTGGTCTTGTGTTCAAATACCGGTTGATGCAAATAATTTAGGTCCCAAATAGGTGGGTAGGGTGAAAAGAAGATGAGAGAAAGGGAGGAAGGAGGAGGAAAAGGAAGACAAGAAGAGAAAAAGGAGAAATAAATGATTTAATATTTTCCTCGTTTCACCTTCTGCCTGCTAGATGGCTTTGCGGCCCTGCATTCCTAATAGTTCAAATGGTGCCACCAGGCAGATCCCGTTAATGAGTAGGAGTGGGGCTCTAGGGTGCCACAGATTCTTCCATTTTCCCTTTTTTCAACTTGTGCCATATTATGTAGCTTACTGTAGGCAGAGGAAGTACCGTACCGTGTTGTGTTCAACTCTGGAATTCAATGCCAAGTTTTCTGTATGAAAACATGTTTTAAAGTCTCCTGAATCTCAAAAAACAATTTCAAAACATATCTGTCCTTCTGTCAGTCTGTCTATGTATATCTGTGAACAGCATAATAATAATAATAATAATAATAATACTTTATTCATCCGTTATATCAAAGTACATTGATGTTGGATACGTCAATCTTAACCTAAGAAGAAATAATGAACTTATAATACAGATAATCTTAACATAAGAAACAACTTATAAAGTACTATACTTATGCACTACTTAATTCAGGGAGTAGCAAAAGATGCACTGTGCTGTGAGTTGTGGATTAGATATTCTTCTATGGAATAGTAGCACCCATTCATTAAATTATTTTTGACAGCTGCTTTAAATTTCTTGACCGAGTGCATTGCTTTGATGCCATTGGGGAGTTTATTGTAAAGATGAATTCCATTGTGTTCAAAACTTTGTTCAAACAGGGAGGTATTATGGCTTAAGATACATAAATCTGTTTTGTTCCTTGTATCATAGGAGTGTTTCTGCGAATTTGTTTTGAATTGGGAATGTGATGATTTTATATGCGAAAGGACTTCATATATGTATACACAGGGAAATGGTAAGATTTCCAAGGTTTTGAAATATGGTTTACAGCTGACTGAAGGTGATATCTTGACAATTGTCCTAATTGCTCTTTTTTGTAGTCTGAAAATTTTTAAAACATCTCTTGCACTGCCCCAACTTAAAATACCATATGACATTAATGAATGAAAATATGAAAAGTATACGATTCTTAACACGTGAATGTCTACCAATTCTTTCATTGATTTTATAAAGAAGCAGACTGATCTCAATTTTAATGATAACTGTTTGATATGTATGTCCCACTTTAAATGTTCATCTAGCCATATACCTAAGAATTTGGTTGATGATGCATAGCATAATGGTTTATTGCCTATATATAAGCTCGGAAATTGTATGGTGTTATTTAATTTATGGTGGAAACCTAAGGCCACTGTTTTGTCTTCATTTACCTATAATTTATTGTTTTGAAACCATGTTAAAATGTTTGCATTAAAATTGTTGCTGATACAATTTGTAAGTTCTACTGTGTTTTTGCCTGTTATAAATATGCTCGTATCATCTGCAAAAAGAGTAAGTTTTATATTGTTTTCTGTTGAACTAAGACTTTCTCCTAAGTCATTTATGTAAAATAAAAACAACAACGGTCCAAGAATCGAACCTTGAGGAACTCCTTGAAGCACTAGTTCTTTCGATGAGGATTTCGATTTAATCTCCTTGCTTTCCTCGTCTACATAATCTATTTGTACAAACTGAACTCTGTTTACCAGATAGGATCGAAGCCAGTCCAGACAAAGTCCATAGCTCAAGAAGAAATAATCATGGCTGAAAGAGTTAGACATCTTTGGGGCATGTGACATGAGCATTGGCACACAATTCAAATAATTCTATTACCACTTTATACCATATAAAGAAAATAATAGTTTCTGTAAATTTCTCAAAAATGCCTATGATGACTTTCTTTACATTTTGAACATGAGGTGCTTATACTAAGCGCTAGAACTTTTATTTGAAACATTTTTTAACAAATATCTCTGAAAGTCAATCATTGTTTACACAAAGTGAACGAAGACTACACCTTTGCATTAAGCTGAGACAACTGAATAAGCATTCCCTCCAATGCGGCCTCTTATCCTATAACTTACCAGCATGTGAAGTGAGAATGTTATATTGCTCATGCTTAGGGTAAAGTTTTTTGAGTGTATCACAGATTTATTTTTGCATCTGTACAATATTTTATTCATTGCTATAGGCTAATGCATCTATGATCCAATGTTGGCATATAACACCAGACTGGACAGCTCCGTGTCAGACCAGATGTGTGTGAAATGATGAAACTCAGAAGCCTTGTCGGGTGGACGGGGCCATTTATTTGGTCGCCAGGTGTGTGTAAAACAAGCCTAAGCATAAGGGAGCAAATGGTAGGAGTGTAAGGATTTCCTTTTTTTGATATTCAATAAACTCTACCTTTTACTTCGACCACTTCTAATACCGAAGAATATGGTTTTGGAGAGTTACCTGGGTGACACGTGTGCTATTAATTTTATTGCATTGTTGTTTCATAGTTTCTTGTTTGTAATCTGAGCCCAAGCTCCCCATTTCTCATTATGAAAATCAAATATGTTTGTAGTATAGGTTTGTAGGTTTTGAATATGCAGTCATATTGAAGTTAGAAAATTGTATTAAAGACATTCAAATTACTGTGCAGAACAGGATGGAATTGCCAATTGAAAGTGCGAGTTCAGTACCACATGAAAATTCCATGGTATTTTCTATCAACCATCAAACAATAACCAGACATTCTGAAAAAATCTCAAGACACCAGAGAATAAAAAAATTAAAAAGATGCTGCTATCAAAGCAAATTATCCACAGTATATGTAGCTAATTTTGGTACAACAATCACTTCAAATCAATTACTTAAAAAAAAAAAAAAAAAAACTAGACTAATATGAAAGATATGGGTGGAGAAATATTACACTACTTCACTAGATGTTCAGACTAACCTGGACTAGTTGCTATATTAGAAGTCGGTAAAAAATTATATCCACTGATACCTTATTCATTCTATGGAATAAGTTACATAAATTAGTAGAAAAAATATGGTGTGAAGAACAAATGCCAGAGGACTGGCACAATGCCATTATATGCCCTATTCACAAGAGAGGAAGTAAACTTGAATGTGACAATTATTGTGGAATATCATTACTGAATTTGACATACAACATTTTTACATATGTATTAGCAAAAAATCTAGAACTCTTTGTAGAAAATATGTTTGGGGAATATCAATGTGGATTCAGGAAAGGTCGATCAACAACTGACCAGATTTTTAGCTTAAGAATGATCCTAGAGAAGTTCTATGGATACAATGTGGATATTCATCAATTATATATAGACTACAAACAAGCTTATGATAGCATCAATAGAGACCAGTTAATAGAAATTATGAAAGAATTTGGGATTCCTGCTAAATTAATAAGATTAACTAAAATGACACTACAGAATACAAAGAACAAAGTTAAAGTTAATGGGAAAATGTCGCCTAGTTTTGAAACAGTCTCAGGATTGAGACAAGGCAATGCATTGTCTCCATTATTATTTAATTTGTGTATGGAAAAGATTATAAGAAATATACGTTCTAATACAAATGGAACAATATTTAATAGAACTAGCCAATGTCTGGCATTCGCTGATGATGTTATTTTGGGGAGATCTGTGAAGTATATCAATGGTACAGTTAAGGATATGAGTGAAGTAGCAGAACAGATTGGTTTGAGTATAAATAGCATGAAAACCAAATATATGAGAAATAAACAAGAAAGTACAGAAAACTTGGATGAAATTAAAATTAAAATAAACGATCAAAATTATGAAAGAGTGGATTCCTTTAGGTATCTAGGCACCGAAATTACATCAGCAAATGACATAGAGACAGAAATAAAAGCAAGATTAAGTGCAGCAAATAAGGCTTACTATGCCTTCCAAATTTTGTTCAAGAAAAGATACATATCACGATCCCTTTAAGTACAGATCTATAAGACAGTTATTAGACCCATTGCAATCTATGGAGCTGAATTCTGGACACTGATAAAAAAATCTGAGGAACTTCTCAGGATCTGGGAAAGGAAAATACTAAGGAAAATTTATGGTCCAACTCGTGAAAATGTTCATTGGCGAATGAAAATGAACCATGAGTTGTATGATAAATTTAAGTCACCAGACATTGTAGCTCTTATTAAAGTGCGTAGATTGGAATGGCTGGGCCATGTAATGAGAATGCAAAATCAAAGAACTACTAAGAAGATCTTGGAGGGAAAACCAGAAGGGAGAAGGAGGATAGGTAGACCGAGACTACGATGGCTGGATGATGTGGAAGCTGATCTGAGAGTAATGGAAGTGAAAAGATGGAGGAAGAAGGCTTTGGATCGACAAGAGTGGGCATCCATTTTGAAGGAAGCTAAGGCCAAACTAAAAGGGCTGTAATGCTAATGATGATGATGATGATACCTTATTCATAGCTATAGGCTTTGTATTTATAGTAGAGAAATATGGATGTTTATCATAGGCCCTAAGCATGTAAAAGGAGACATAGGAGGAGTCCTATGCACGCTGTATGTTATTACATCCCAGGTTTTTGGGGAGGAAAGTATGAAAGCAATATTGAATTTCTTTTTGATTTCAGCCCTGAAACGGTTGTACGGCAACATGAGAGTGAGAAATAAAATATTCCGTAAAGACATTACAATTTTATGTTACCGGGATATCTGTTTCTTCTTATTTCAACCCCTACCAGGCTTGGTGTGTAGAAGGAATGGAGTGCAAAATTCTACATCGTCTATGAGCCATAAAAAGCTATACGAAGTGTTTTCTGAGGGAATAGTTTGAGTGTGATAAGTCGTTCTTCTTCATTTCAAATTCTAAATACATAGCCTATATAAGGACATAGAGTTTGACAATGTAAAGTCCTTCATAAGTTAATTTCGAATTACAAAATACAAAATCCAAATGACGCCAAGGCTATTAAGCTATGTTCTATATGTGATATATATCACATGAATAAAAAATTCATGCAACTAATACATTTTTTGCTGTTACACACTACACAAATTGAAATAGAAACTCATCTACCTGAACTGATTCTCAAATTTCTTGATAATGCAAAGGGTCATGCATGGAACAAACAGTTATCTCTCATTTGCAGATGAGAAACAGTGTTTTTCCCAAAGTCCTAAAGGAAAATATTTAAGGGACAAAAAACAGCAGCTGGAAGGAAGGGTGGTCTAGAAACATTCTTGTACACACAGATATTATAAGCATTTGATCACACACAGTCATTTTGACCATGTGTCCATGGGTGACCACAAAAGGATTAATATAGTCATACTAACTTACACATGGTTAACTTAAAGGAACTGTACGAAAGCGGTGTTAACTTTGTTGCCAAATTTGAACTAGGATATTTTAATGGGACATATTATGGTAAATGTGTTTCTAGAATTTTGGAGCAGTGATGAACAGGTTTTCAGATGTGCAAAACAAGTGATCTATATTAATAAAAGGAAGTGTCTGTCTTCCTTCTGTCTGTCTGTCCGCGACACCCAGCGAATTCTACTGAATGCAGAAAACTGAAATTTTAAACATAGGTGGAGTAAAGGGTCGGAAAATGCACCTCGGAGCCGGAATTTTAATTTTTGCTTTCGTTCGTGAGTTATGAGTGAAAAACGGGCAGAAAACGTGTATTTTTTGCGTTTTCGAAGCATCAGTTTTCAGTTTCAAATCAATTACAGTAGGCTTTGGCTATTTTTGTCATACCTTGGACATAAAACCATCGCGATCGCTTGAATGTTGTAGCTCACGCTGGTCGATTCATTTGTTTATAATGTCAAGGCACGCAGACATATGAAATTTTCAACCTACACTGAAGAGGATTATTATTATTATTATTATTATAAGAGGGATATTAAATATTGGCCTAAATATGGTCAAACGTTCGATTTGGACGAAACTCACTATACTGGGTTTTCTGGGCCAAGGAACTTGAATCTGAGGTCGCTTTTACCAGGCGACGCTATCTAATCGTGGTATGTAGTCCACGTGATTTAGGTGTTATAAATATAATGATTTAACTATTATGCTCTTAATTTTTAATTTTTAATTTTTTAAAAGAATTATCGCAGGCGAAGCCGCGGGCACATGCTAGTACTAGATAAATGCGACTGCTCTGAAACAAAAAGACAGAGCAAACTTGTAAAAAAATGATGATGTTGCTCACACTTGGAAAGGGAATGAAACATCTTGGTCATCAAAGATTGAATTTTTGTACATTTAAGGCTATTGATCATATTACCAAACAACAATTTTATAATGTAGCTGCCACCATCAGCAAAGTAACTAAGTAACTAAGGACATGCTTATTCCCTATTTGTGTCATTCACATGAAAATGCTAAACTCTAGTTAGTATATGCTTAAAATCAGATTTGTTTTAATTTATTTCTTTAGATGACATCCAGCAGAAAAATTCTAACCCTTGCCATGGTGCGTAATGAAAATAATATTCTACTCGGCCTGAAGAAAAAAGGGTTTGGTGAAGGAAAGTGGAATGGTTTTGGAGGAAAAGTGGAAGAAGGAGAAACGATATGTGAAGGTGCTATTAGGTAATGTATCCATAGTAATGATCAAATACTTTTTACGGGAACTAGAGTGAAATAATGAAATATAATGATTGAATAGTGTTACCACTCAACGTCACTATTATAAGCATTCATTTAGACAGTAAGAGTCTCAGAGATACTGCATCATAAGCTAAGGTCAACTGTCGAGTTCGTTGGAAGACTAGTAGATGCCTCTGTTCCCTGTATCAACTTAGCTTTGAGGTCATCCTTTGGAATTTCAAAATTTACCAAGTTATCTCTATTTTTATGAATGAAGACTTTTTCCCTAACAGTTCAGTTGGTGTTAGCAGAGCTTTTAATAATTTTGTCATCTTTAAATTCATGAACAGAGGGTTGTACTGTGGAAATTTCCCACTGAAATTATATGTGCAGCTGGCTGCATTTGATTGTTACAATGGTGAATGCAGGGCCAACCATACCCCCCCCCCCCCCCCCCCCCCAGTCGCCAACCCCTCCAAATGTTTCTCTCTTCTTCTCTCAAGATTATAGGAGTGCTGGCTCGTTCACATGCCTTGTCATTTAGTGAGGAACTGGCTTTTGCTTGGCATGGAGTCAGATGGGTAGATGGCTTCTACTCTGTTCACACACGTTTGGTATAAACTCAGCTGTTTATTGATTTTGTTTGGTGTTGTTTTGTTTGTGTTTTTGTCGAGAATGTGTTTGCCATGAGTTTAACAAGTTTTATTATTACCTTTGATTCCCTTCTATTCTGTCAATTCTGTTTAATACAATGTGCACCCATCCCCTAGGAGAAGTGTGGAACTAAAATGTTCCCATCCCTAGGAACGGCTAACTTAGCACCTTTAAATGGATCCCACCAAAAAATAAAATTTACATAAATTTAGAAAAAAATAATTAGTTTCAAATCAGTAAAATTTCATACATAAATTTACAAGATTTAAAGTACAGTAAAGGATGTACCAAAATAAACTCTTTAATAAACTGTAACTTACTATGTTTTTTAACAATATATTTTGTGAAAGTTTAAAAATGAAATTAAGAGTTGAAATAGTCCTTTTAGCAAAATACAAGTCCATAAATTACAACAAAATGTATTTCAAAAGCCCCAAAACTTTAATTTTAAAGTAAAATGAAATTTGAAGTGAAATTTATATGGCCTAACAAATTTAAGATTATAATTTGACTAGCAAATAAAAAAAAATCTATGTGAAATTCAGATAAAAATTAGCCTCTTACTACAAGCAAACTAACAAAAGAAAACCATGAACGGCATGGTGTCATCCAGATGCCTGTTACAAAAAGTGGTGGCAATTCAGGGGAATGGTACTTCACCAATATTTTTACCAGATTTATTTTTAAATTTTTTCCTTATCGCGTATGTTGGTTTTTACTTGATGATTTTCCTGATTTTGTACTGCGTGCTAATCTCTTGTGGCTTTCCTGATATGTGAACATGAGGCTCTGCTAGTGACGAACATCGTCGAGTATATCCAATGTCTCACGATTTTGTGCTCCCGAGAAGGAAGTTGGCGACAAGGCCGACTAGGTGCAGAGTAGCTCTCCCTTCCACAAGGTCTACAAGCCTTGCTCCTACCACGCGGTGCTTAACTGGTTCGTTGCTATGATAACCGTGACACCACCCATTTCAATTTCTATGGAGAGGGGTGAGAGGGTTGGCAGTTAGCGAGCTAGACATCACAACTTATCTTGTTTCCTGTCTCTTGAGCATCCAACAGCATGCATTGGAGGATTGGTGTCTCCGCCAAGAGTTCTTGAACGAGAATTCAAAGTAATGAAGGAAAATTGGTTGTATTATGTAAGTTCTAGCATTATGAAATGTTTTTAACAAATATAACACTAATGTAACTAACTCTGTGGCGCTAACATCCCAGAAGGGACAAGGCCTACCACCCGACCGCTGCATTATCTACCATAAGCAGACGGCAGGATTGGGGGGCATGTGGTCAGCATGCCGACACCCATGGCCGTTAATCGTGGTTTCCATGAACGGAGCCTCTACTTCTCTATCAAGTAGCTTCTCAATTTGAATCACGAGGCTGAGTGCACCCCTACCAAAGCTCCCTACCTCAGAATAATCCGAGGAGGTACCGGGGATTGAACCTGGGCCGACGGATCTGTAATCAGCGACACTAACCACAAGACCACGCTGGTGGTCAATTACACTAATCTATATACATCTAAATAGTCATACATGCATTTTATGTTTTGAAATTTCTGTAAATTAACCATAGGCATAATGGCACAAAAATTAAATTAATGTCGCTTAATCTTAATTTTACTATAGAATCTATTAAATTATTTCCTTTTAGACTACTTTTTATTCTTGAAAGACTGTTGGAGTGAATATTTAAAATTATACATAACATTTTGTATGACATATTAAATCTCTCAAGTTTTACTGTGATAGTGCTGTTTTTTGGGGGGAGGAAATTGTATGGAAATTTTAAATAATCAGTACATTATTTATGAATCCTGCTAATGATATTGTGTGTTTATAAATCATATAAGCATGTGTAAATATAATTTTTCTTTCCTACTAGCTCTTCACCTAACTTCCAAGCTATGAGCTGCCACTGCATTACCTTAAACAGAATTGACAAGATAGAAGGGAACTAAAGGTAATAATAAAACCTTACAAACCCATGGCAAGCATACTCTCAACAAAAACATGAACTTGAGCATCACTTAATAATTGTATTAGAGTTGAACAATAAGTTTTTTCTCTCCCGAAAGTCAATTTCAAATATCATGGAAAAGTTTCAATTTTATATCACTGACATAGATAAAACAGCTTTCTTTTACTTATTCATTCATCACAAAGGTAAGCTCTGAGCTTACATTCAAAATCAAACATTCAAATAAAAAATCAAACAATTGAAATTTGATGGAAATCAAACATTCCATATGGGAATGAGAGTTACCTGTTGTTGAAAGTGGCAGTGTGAAGGCATGACTAGTCATATTAATATTTCTCAGGGGAGGGCTCAAATTCCCTGCTTATTATAATATAACCATTTAACAATTTGACATTAAACCATAGACATTTAGGCCTATACCTAATACGTAGGTGCTACTAAGAAATAATTCCTGTACCAGTTATCACAGATATGAGTATGTTCCTCTAAAACTCTAATAATCAGAAGGAATTTTTATTTTATGTACCACTGTCTACCCATTAAGGCATGTTCCCGAGATCTACATTTACAGATTTTTTCTTCTAGACTGGTTGATCTCACTTAATTTGCACAGTTCTCTCTTCTCCTGCTTACTAATTTGTGAACAATGGAACAAACTTCTGTCCAAATCAATTTAGCTTTTTAGTTTTTATACAGTTCCTAGGTATCCCTCCTATAATTATTTTTTATTTTCTAAAAAGAATTCTTGTTTATATATTTGAGCAGGAATTTATGATGAAATTATAGAGGTAATGTTATTTTTCCTGTTTCAGAGAGCTTCAAGAAGAATGTGGCCTTGTTGCCAAAGAACTGACCAAAATTGGAATCATAGACTTTGAATTTGTTAACGACCCTGTTCTTCTAGAAGTTCATGTGTATGATATAGCTCGATATGAGGGTGAATTAAAAGAATCAGAAGGTAATTATTAATTTCTTTCTTTCTTTCTTTCTTTCTTTCTTTCTTTCTTTCTTTGTAGTGGATTATTTCTTTTGCTAACTTGTATCTTGAATTATTCAAAGCATCTTTTGCTGCTGTAAACCCACTTCATAAATTCTCCTTTTGTTGAAAAACTTTCTGCTGTTCTTTTTTCTTAGTACTGGTACAGAGATTCCAGATAAAAAAAAATATTAAAAAAATCAACCATGAAAACAGCAGACTACATTCCAAGCAAGAAGTTCCTGTGAATAGAGTTGATAGAATAGTGAAAATTGTTAATTTCCTTCAGAACAAAAAACAGTCGACTGGACATGACATATAACAAACTCCCTATTATCTGTGTTAGTTGGGACAGTGACATGCATGAATAATCGAAAAACATGGATAATATAAACTGGATGCGAGATTTTGAATTTCCCTGCACTAATTTTTTATTTTCCGCATTTTGTTGTTTTATTGTATGTAGGCTATATGAGAAAATTAAGTGCTGAAAATTCAAAACCTGACAAAATAAAGTGTGGGAAATCTGTACGTGCAGTATAATTAGCTCATCACAAAAAATCAGACATTCTTGAGCTAATAATTAATCTAGATCCTTATTAATATATTTGCAGGAGTAGAGGATTTGTTTTCACAAGGCCACCCAATTCTGTGAGTTTACAATATATGATGAATCCAAGAAAGAATAATATATACTTCGCATTTTACATAGTCACCCCTCCAATGAGCTACTTATAAGTTTCTTCTATTTTTTCCATATTTCTGAATATCTGTAACATGTTCTGGAGGCTGTGCAGCTCCATGGCCCCTTTCAGTTCTTTGATCCAACACAGTATTAATCAATGAAAGTTATCTCGCTAGGCTAAAGTGCTTTTAATTATATATATTGGAAGTTAACACAACAGTTTATAATATTGAGTTGGGTCTAGCATGTATACTTCCCATTTTGTATAAATATCTGAACAATATTTATTTTATAGAATGCAGCTCGTATTACTCTTATGATTATGAATGACGATGGTCTTTGAAACTAGTTCAGGTATTTATACAAAAAGTGAAGTATACTTGCTAGACCTAGCTCAATATTATATCCTGTAAACTGCTGTGAATTAATATCAGATGTTAAATATGAAATTTTGAAAGGAAACTAGCTCATTCATTTTATTAATTGGGTCATTCTCATGATTGTGGGGATTTTCATCCACTGTTAAGCTGGAATTACAGTTGTCACAAAACTGTGTATTATTGATGTCATCTCGTTTATTATGATGTTAACCTATTCCCAGTGAATTGGCCGAGCTCAATGTTAATAATAATCACTAACTTAGATATAATTTTTTTAATATCAGTAGGTGCAAATATCAGTCAACTCCGTAACGGAGCGTTTTGCGGTCCTAATATTAACAATTTGAAATATTAAAGCATTTTTATTTATTGTTTCTATAGGTCATTGGCTTGCGATTCACCTTGAATCAATTTTATCTCAAATATTTACTATAATGGACAAAAAAAATTAAAACTTTTACTACAGAATATAGAATCAAGATTTTTAATGCTAAATTTTGTTATTATGGTCAGACTTTTTAATGTAAAATATTTATTTTCATATCCTAAGCATATTAAGAATAGAGTGCATAAATGCCCCCTCATTAAGAAAAAGCATTTAAAAATTAGTGCTAACTATTACCATTTTACTTGTTGTTACGGGGTGGAGACTGCGTTACGGTGTGGACGCTTGCGTTATGGTGTGGACATTCATTTCAAGATGTGGACATGCTTTCGATAATGTATTCACATAATGAGGTAAATACAATTAATAAGCTAAATTAAAATTAAATTAAATTAAACATATGTAAGCCAATAAAGTCACCACTGTAACAGTGTTCAACACCGTAACGAATTTCTTCGCGACGGAGTTGACCGTTATGGAGGTGGACATTTTTTTTGTTCATAAGTTTTCGAAGTTAAGACTGAAAAAAACGACGATTCATCACATGCTTTATCTTCAAATACAGCCAAAAATTCTTTGCTAGACTAAAAATATTTATAAAATCCACAAAATCACACTTTTTTCTATGTTACGGTGTTGACATACAATTAAGGTACTTTCCTGAAAATCTGGTTTTTTGCTCTTATGCTTCCTAAAATCACACAAGTAATATTTTTGTGGTTGCCACATTGTTGCCATCGTTCTTCCCAATTAACTTATGGCCGTAGGTAATGTCGCTATAGCATAGTTGGCGAAAATTTAATTTCTACGTGCGTTACATTGTTGACGGGCGTAATGCAGGGACACTCAGTTAAGCACTTAAATAAAAATAAATAACACAGTTTAAATAAGAATAAAATAATTATCGTAATATCATCAATGAGATTAAGAATACCTTCTGCAGTTCCTGTATTTACAATTTTTTTAAAAGATTTCTCGGTCAATTTCTTAGCTTTCGTACATGCAGTATTTCGAGTTGAGACATTGATTTCATGGGTAATTTGCAGTTCCTGTCAACATTTCAAGCTATTAAATACCACAATATATCAGAATAAAAATATACTTCTTTATATTTTAACTAGATAAATGATGATTACATACAAGTAAATAGTAAAAAGGGAGGAAATTTCTAATTTACGAGACTGGCAAGGTTGGGACACGAAATTCCCCACAATCGGAAGAATGACCCAATTACTGTCACATCTAGCTTAATTCAGTTAATTAAATTTTATACTTGATAATTTATTATAAAAACTTTGTGGTTAGCAAACATCATTATTCAAAGGCTAATGACCTGGTGTACTGGCATCGGTTATTTTCAATCGCTTTGTAATGACTGTAAACTTTCTTGGGCATTCATTTAAAAAATAAGATGCACCAACATCCGACATGCATTTGCTGGCAGTTTGTTACCCAACTCAGCAATCAAGTTCTTTTTTGCTGGATGCAAAACAATGAACATGCACTTTTCTTACTGCTTTTTTTAAAAATTGATTTCTCTTATTCATTCATACTGCAAGGGAAGAAACAAAATTATTAAGATAGAGGCAATCAAGATGCTTCAATGGACAGCTGATTCGAGTCCAGGTAAATCAACTGCTGGATATGACATGACTTATGGCGACAAATAGAAATTATTGCAGCAACACGATTCTTTGTACTATTGTCTTATGCATGTAGGGAAAACCACCAATTAAGTTTCAAAATCTTCCTTTGCATAAAATCTCAGTGCCATCAAAACGAAATTCATAGATGAAACAGGAAAAATTTTTCAGAGTGAACTCCAATCTCTGAACTACTCTGCCATCTGCAGAATGAGCATTTGCTAAGCCAGAATATTTTCTGAAATGCCAGTTCATGAGACTTGGGAATGGATTATCTCTAAATTCTTCCGTGGATAATGTTCCAGTTGATATAAATAATCTAAATACAGCGACTTGTTTTCAAGATTAAGAAATGTGGTCATGTTCTTTTATAAGTTACACCCGTTAAATACTTAACTGTCCAGGAATGAACCGTTCAAGTTTACTGCTATTTAACCCATTTTAGTGAAGACACAACAAAAAATTTACTTAACTGGGCCTGAATATTATATGCGAAGAAAATATCTTCATTCTACATGACACTGAATTAAGGCATGTAAAACGCCAAGGTCTTCATTCTATACAAAATTAAATTATTAATTAAAGGCATGAGAAAAACTAAGGTTATTTGAGCCAGTTACTATGTTCATAAGAGTAATTAAGAAGTACAGAGTGGTTCTAAAGTCACTATACATTTTAGTGGTATACTTACTGAATACTGGTGCTTTTTTCTTGTGGGTAATGTGATAGAATGTTTACTAAAGATGGACAAATAGCTATTGGAATGTCGTATGAACAGGCAGAGGCAGACCTCACGCGCAGATTTAGGAAACCAGGCCAGCTATAAAAAAACCAATAAATTCATGTGTACTGGTAGCATTGCAGAAGAACAACTTCCAGGGAGGCCAGCTATAATGTCAGAAACTGTGCAAAATGTAGAGGATGCAATCACATGTCTCCTGCATCAGGAGACTTAGTAGGGAGACTTGGTATTACTTTGACTTTTTTGCCTGGATTCATCAAGTATAAGGTTTACCAGGTAAAGATCCAGAGCATTCAATAACTAAAACACCAGATTAAAGCTGCAGCTGCTGAGATTGCAGTTCTGCTGGAGTTTTTTTTTTTTTATCTGCAATGGAGGGTTGGGGTTGTGTTTAGATGTGTAAGGTGGTCAGGTGTGAAATGCATTGAATCTCTGTCCTATTGTGAGATACTTTTGAGTAGTATTGCACATTGTGCAATAAAAACAGTTTAAACACAAAATGTAAGGTGACTAGAATCACCCAGTAAATATTGACCGAAAATGTTTACAATGTTCTTTTATTCCAGAAATGTTACCAAAATGGTTTTCTATTGACAACATTCCTTACAAGAAAATGTGGGCAGATGATGAAATTTGGTATCCAAGATATCTTAACGGGGAACGATTCAAGGCCTATTTTTTGTATGAGGGTCCTGACACAATTCTACAATTCAAGCTTGAACAAGTGGAACATCTACCTCTGTAGAAAATCTGTATTTACATTAGACATACGTCGGTATGTTTTACAGCAGTGTTTCCCAATCTGTTGAACAAATTATCTTAAATTGTACGTCTATTAAAAGAATAGAGAATTTCAAGATATGTGGAAATTTGATTATCCCGTAATTGAATTTATTAATTTTATTGAATTCTAAATTGGGGGAAAGCAATACATTAAGACTAATGACAATAAATAATGTAATATATGATTTGAGGTTTTCCTGGCGAAGCGTATGAAAGAAGGCTTCTCAGGTTGACAGCCAGGTTAATAAATAATATCTCAGTTATTTTTCCAAGCTTCTTGTTATAGATGTATGTTTACTAAAGTACCATAAACTTTAATTGCTGAATAGTTTTAGACTTTTTCAAAAGGAAGAAAATTTGTAAAGGGAAATCCAACCTATTTTGAAGGTTTGGTTGTTGAGCTGTTGACTTCATCAGTGCACTTTATAAAATGTTGGGTAATAGTTGTGAAATACAGTTATCTCCAAATTATTCTTAATGGAGATTAACCGGTTTTGGGGTTTTATGCATTTTTGTTCTCTCTCTCTTTCTGACTTTCCTTGGTTTTTTGTTCACTTGTGAACTAGCCTATTAGGCTTCTTGCAACTCGATTCTTGTGAACCCAGCTTCCAGCACATGAGATGAAGACATCACACATGTAATGACAAACAAGGGAAGAATGAGGGTGTACAATATAAAAATGAAAGTGACCATATAGTGTGACAATGTGTTGAGACTGCTTGAGTATATAAGTCAACAGGAATTTGTTTAGAATGACATTTTGGCAATGACAAAAATATGTTGTGTCGTAGGAAAATTTTTAAATTCTTCTTGCAACAAATAAACATTCCACAATAATAATAAAAAAAATACTTTGTTTTTAGCCATGCTTTTCCAATAAAGATATAATTTGTACAATCCCTCCTTTCCCTTACCAAGAATAATTAACAGTTCACTGTATTTGTTCTGCATTAAATTCAGCTTTCATTTTCTTGTTACAAGTGTGTAATATGGAAAAAGAGATTAGAATAGATTTTTTTAAAAGAAAACTAAATGAAACTAGAGGTGTTAACTAGAATTGTAATTTGACACAAAATCAAGAATGAAAGCCATCCATTAGTGCTGCCTGGAAGAGTTTGATACTTGCTTTAAAGACAAATTTTATCTTTTCCGGACATTAGAGAATTCATTTAACGGAAAAATTCAATCCGGAGATTCAAGATTTTTTTTTTAAGTTTAGTTGTTTATTCACCATATGAAATTTTACAATTTTTGGCTTCATCATAAAATTTACAATTTAAATACCCTGAAAAATTTCTGAAAATAGGCTATGACTATGAGTAACGGTATTTGGAATCTTTGAAACAAAATTATTCATAACCTAGTTTCCCAGCAATTAATATAGGAAATATATCTAGTTAAAATTATTACATGGTCATAATCATGACAGCAATTCTTTCATTATCAAATGAGGAACAGATAATTGAGCTATGCAATTTGGGAATTTTGGTATTACTTTATTTTGAATCTACCTTCTGTGTGAAATAATATCCTCAAATGTGTATATATGAAATATGAAATGGAATTAACAATGCAATATTTTTTACAATCTGTGTTTGCAAAAAGGTTGTTTCTTACTCATTAAAACAGAACACAGAAAATCACCTCAACATATGTGCCTATCATTGCCTGGAAAGTATTGAACCAGCTATCCATTGAACCAGATGTTTCCGAGTCAGACCTGGGTTTTCATATTGGTCCAATGATGCGACAACCACTTGGCTCACAAGACGATACCCAGTATCATTCCAACAAGCTCAATATTTTCATTCAAATTAACGTACTAGCATACATATTATTATTTTTTCTTTCTTCAAAGTGAGTGATTTTTTTAAATTGCAAGTCATTTAGAAATATTGGTATATAAATTCAAATTTCTATGTACCATTTTGCAATGGGTACCAGAATGGTATAGAATTATGAATTATGTTTTTTAGATCATTGGTTATTGGCAGGGCCCGGATTTTCATGACCTAAAAATGAGCTATAAAATGACTGCAAAAATACAAAAAAAAAGACCCAAAACTAAAAAAAAGACCCAAAAAATTGTATGAAAATGCTACTTTATTCATTAGATTTGTGTTCATTCTACATTTAAGTTATTGATCCAATTATAGGCTTGTAATTAGTTAATTAGTACATGCAGTTAAAGGCAAACAGCAAACACCTTCTTTCTGTATCCAAATTAAAATTGTAACAAGATTATTTATTTATGCTTATTTAGAATTCTGATAATATTCAATGCAAGTAAATCCACGAAGACTCTACATGATGCAAGAAATAACACAAAACAAGAAAAAGGGACTTTATATTTAAAAAATAACCTAAAAATATGAATTATGTAAAAAATGACCAAATGACATTGAATTCTAAAATGACCTAAAAATGAAAAATGGGGGAAAATGACCAAAAAATGACTCTTAAAATTACCATCTTTATAATCTAGGGGTCATGATCAGAATATCTGCACTAGTGGGCAACGTCCATGATGTTCCAGTCAAAATCCGGGTTATTAGAATATTGTGGTAAGCTGCTATAAGATATTTGACTAAGAAAGGTTGAGAAATGCTGCTGTGCAGTTTTTGAAACATTTACAGACCTTATCAACTTATAATTTTATAGTGTTTTTATACAAATGTTTGCTGAAGTACCTATAAAATAATTTAAGTTCATGAGTCACAGTATGCAAAATGATTCTGTAAGTTCTTCAGATGCAATTAACAATATCATGTTACTTTACAATAGTGAAACTGAAGGAATACCTTAGAATTTCTTGACTGCATGACAATAGTATAATTTTGTGTCACAACACTTTGTATAGTTTACTTATGTTTTGAATTGATGTAAATTATTAATGTTTGAGAATAAAGATTGCAAACCACAGATCACATTGGATCATAATGCTGCCTTCCTGAACTCTAAATTACAAGAGATAATGCCAGTACCATAAGATTACACTACCCAGCATTTTGAAACTTTTTATTTGCGGTAAGTAGTGTGATAGGGATTAAACTAAATTTGGGTTGCTGAACACAATTCCTGTATCCGTTTCTACATATTACATCACGTTTTCTTGCAATAGGTACATCAAAATGAGAGATATAAAGCATATAGGATAAAAAGTACTGAAAAAATTAGGATAAGTTTGGAAATATTTACAGAGAAAAATAAAATAGTATTTTTAAACAGTTCAAGTCATATTCTACTACCTTTTTGTGAGTGTGGGCCAAATAAACAGAAGTTTCATCGATATAAGTGCCAGTACCTGGGGTCGAACATGCTGATGTACATTTGTTCACGATTTATATGCTCTGGCAAAGAGCAAAGAATTCACAAAGAAGGCATTGTATATGTAAACAACATGAGAAAATGCTATTAGAGGGAAAAATTGTAGTCTCCTTAATGTGAAATGTCCTAGATGTCCGTTTGGAATGACCGCTTGGCTGCCCAGCATCTGACTGCTGTATGATTGCCATCTCTTTTCAAACACCAACAGTAATCGGCCATCGCTGGGGCATCCCAGCTCCCCTGGTATCTTTTTTCTGCCTTTTTGATGTCTTCATGAAACCTCTCTCCCATCTCTTCACTAACAGCCCCAAGATTTTCCAGAAAGTAATAGAGATGAGTCTAAAGGAAGTGCAGTTTCAAGCTCTTTCCACACCTTGATTCTTTCATATGATCCAACATCGTTTTCACTATTGTTTCAAATTGTTACATTTCCTAGGACTTTTGTCATGACGTCCCTCATTGAAATCTATGCAGCAAGATCCATGGCACTCATTCAAAGTTTTGGTCTTTCAGAAGCTTTCTAAATTGTGACCCACCAAAAGTCCCTTCCTTGACCTTTTCATCTGATAAATGTAAAAACTTGCTTGCAATATACTGAAAATAGGGGCTACTTTTGTCCAAACTGCTTCATAACTCCCAGTTTGATGTTTAGCGGTGGCCTATTCATTATTTCAAAGCAGCACCGAGACAAAATGACACATTTTCAGACAGTAAATACGATCATGCTGAGTAGTGTTATTGTTAAATGTCACACAAAACTTCACTTTAGGGAAGTGGAGTTTTGTGTGAGCATTAAACAATAATATTCGTTGATTTCCCTGTATTGTTCCCAATATTAGTAATCTAATACCATAAGAGCTTATCTTGTCCACAAGGTGGTATTATCCAAAGAGATTGAAGCTTGGATGGTATTTAATATGACTATTTAGCATAAAGGTCTTTGTTGATAAATTATTAAGTGAAGGCAACAGTCTGCACTATAATAATTAACCAATGGTAACTGACAGCTATGCAGGCTCAGCTGCAGACTAGGCATCGCCCTGGTAAAGCTTTCAGGTTACTTCCGGTTTAAATAGTCATACATGTACCAAAATTTAAAAATATGCTTGAAATTGTATTACCATAATCAACAGATCTGGTAAAAATATTTTTAGTACATGCTCTCTAAAACAGCTGCTTCTCAGTCTGTTAACATGCTGTAAAGTAGCACTTTTTCAGCCTAGCCCACTATCTTGATAACAGACTCCAGATGGTTACTGTAAACAATAAAAATTCTGGCCTTGATACTGTAATTGCAGGAGTACCTCAGGGATCTGTGCTGGGACCTTTTTTGTTCTTGGTTTACATTAATGATTTAAACTGCAATTTACCTTGTACAGCAATGTTATATGCCGATGACACATTACTGAACAGTAATAACAACTTAAATATGCTGAGGCAACAAATGACTGTATCATTAAAAACTGCTAAATTATGGTTCTCCCTAAATAATTTAACTCTGAACTCAAGTAAAACCGAGAATCTTTGTAAAAAACTAGCACGAACATGGTATCTATTAAGAAAATTTTTAAAAATGTGTAAGCCAAGACATACTAATTATGTCATATCATGCCTTCTTTCATCCACACATACTTTACGGGATTACACTTTGGGGAAACTGTACCACTGCAAAAAATGCCTTCATTTGGCAAAAGAAAGCAGTTAGAATGATGTTAGGTTTAGAACAACGGACAACATGCAAGCCCAGCTTTATAAATTATAAAATAATGACATTACCTTCTCTATACATGTACGCTAGTATCATGCATGTGAAAGAAAATATAAATCTATTCATGGAACGATCAGCAGTACATAATTATGATACCAGGCACAGACATGAACTAGACTTGCCAAACAACCGTCTAAGTAAGAGTAATAACAGTCATACTTACCAACAACTAATACTCAACAAGCTTCCTTCTGAGATAAAAGAACTCCCACTAAAATCCTTCAATAGGAAAGTTAAAAACTGGTTCAAATTAAAAGCTTTTTACTCACCACAAGAGTACTTGGAGTGCAATATGCGGATTTCTGAATTTAGGTAATTCTAAATGAGCACCTCCTAGTTTTAGATTATTAATTCTGATTATTATAACTGTTATTATTCTCTTATTTTTATTGTGAATATATGTTATTTGAAATCAATTCTTAGTTTTAGATTGCTTGTATATGTATATTTTTTTTATTATTTTTAATTATTTTAACTATTGTACTTAGACCTAAGTGACGATACCTCTTGCTTGTGTAAGCTTAAGGGTTAATAATAAAGTAATCTTAGCAGCCTACGCTGCTGAAAGTGGATTCTTCTTTCAACCAGTGGCTACTATGGAACCTAGATGTCTCTATGGTGTCTTCCAGTAAAGTTTATTTTTATATGCTTTTTCTGTGTATAGGTAAATATTATTATGAAGGATTGCAAATCTTTGTCATTCATATATCTTGTATTGAATCTGACTAGAGGTGGACTCGAACTCACCATGCCTGTATCTCTTTACCATAACCTAGACTACTAGACCACATGCAAGTTGGGAAGAATGAGTTCAGATGCGCCTCTTGTATTAATAGCTCCTTTTAACAAGGCATAATTTAACATAATAATTATATAATTACACAAAAACTTCACTTTTGATATAGTTTACCTGTACTAGTTTTGGCACCTTTGCTACCATTGTCAATAGCTATACTTCAACTGACGTGGCATCCTCCCACAGATGTGGTACAAACTTTGAGATGAGGTCCTCATTGGTCAGGATATTGAAATTCATCAGTTGATTCTCCTTTTTGTGAATAAAAATCCTCTCCCAGACCGAAAGCTCCTTGTGGCCATGGACACATTTTAATAGTTCTGGATCCCTGTCAACTTCATGTCCATTATCCCAAAAGTGTGCCACTATTGCTGATTGGTCTTATTTTGATATTTGGTGTGTCTTATGTTTTCTTTAGTTCTGACTTCTAATGTCCTCTTGGTTTTTCCTGCATAGACTTTTTCACAATCATTACATTTAAATTGGTAGATACCTGATTTTTTTACTGTGGTGGGGGTTCTCTAAATTTGTGGATTTGAGTTTTTTTTTTATTTACATATAAAGAGTATCTGTTTACAGGTGTTGTTGTGATGCCATGATTTCTGAAAACTTTTCTGAATTTATCATCGGCCCAAGGTTGGAATGTAATTTTCTTGTATTTCAAATTTTTTCTATTGGTTTCACATCAAGGTGGCGATCTCTGGTAAGTTTTTGTTTTTTGCACTTGTTTATTTTCTTGTTGATTAATTCTCTGCTGTACCCATTATGTTGGAGAAAGCTAAGGGTTCTACTAGCATTATTTTACATGTCTAGTAACAGTGCATATTCAAATGTTCCGCTCAGTGCATTTTTCCCTCTCGCAGCGCATTGATATTAGTGTAAGTAAGCCGTTTCTGTGAATCCCCGTTGCAGAGGCAGGTGCAGCCTTAGCATCAGCGTGACATCATAGCGTCCTGCCAAGAGTTAGTTAGCAGCGAGCCTTCAAGCACAAGAGACGTGCTGGAGCGCCGTCCAGAATTACCGCCAATTTCATACAATAGAACAGAGGTTTTCTATTAAGTATCGAATAAAGACATAATACTTCCATTTACAAGTATTATCGCGTGATAGTAATTAATCTACACTAGTTACAGTAGATTCAGTGTTATCGGCTTCTTAGATCAGTCTAAAAGTTCGTGTATCAGTGCGGCAACGTTGCGCAACCAAGCGTTCGCAATAGCTCGTCTATAAAGTTCATAATATTCAATCTTTCAGTGTGAAAGCATATTCAGAGCAATTTAGTGATCATTACGAGTAAATTGAGATATAAGTTACATAGCTGGCACAATTAGAGAGAAATTCTCGCCACGTGTACAAAAGTTCCCGCCAACGCACATTCCTTTGTTCAGTGCAAGTGCAACTATCTTA
Source organism: Ectobius pallidus (assembly GCA_964059195.1). Classification (NCBI taxonomy): domain Eukaryota; kingdom Metazoa; phylum Arthropoda; class Insecta; order Blattodea; family Ectobiidae; genus Ectobius; species Ectobius pallidus. The sequence goes on from CAXKWD010000012.1 coordinate 24,566,078, forward strand.
TATTCACTCCATTTTGTTATTCAAGTGTTATTATTCGTTTTACAAGTGTTTATTACCTATTTGTGTTGAGAATAAATGTTTCATAGTATATTACATGATAAAGGTTTCGCTCCAAGATTTACATCCAGAGATCCCTGACACCAGTACCTGAGATCTATAAGTTCCACTCGCTCTACCCTGGTTGTCTGTACCATTAAACAGACTGGTCCTCCTAGCTACTAGATTATTCTATTATTCCTACCCATCCTTGTGCTCCTATCGCAACGGGACACATTGTACCCAAGGTTTGTTTCCTCTCGAGCCTGAAACCTAACACATTGCTCCTCACGGACCGGATTATTTCCGTCCAGTCACAAACATTTTGATCCTACCGGTGCCGGATGTAATTTGGATAAACCTAGAACTATCTCACACATGTACGGGTTCGCTTCTCGAATACTCCCAAGCGCGAGCTATTCAGTGTTCGTATCTTCCGCGTCGGATCGGAGATTCCAGCAACATTGATTCTTGGCCTTGGTATCTTCTGATTGGCAGTGATCCAGAAACTCCAATTAGCAAGCACAAGATTCCAGTACTACAAACATTGGCTCCTTACGGGCAGATTCATATTACATACTTGTATTCGCAAATACCGTTTCTCGAGTTCGTCTCATTCATCTGTGCTTCCGCGTCGGTCAGTTCGTGAGTTCCAGCAACCCTGAACTTCGCATCGAGGACAGCATCATAGCAGCAGTGATTCGACTCATCGTGGGATTCCGGTCACCAGTGAACTTCAAGAAAGCAGTGAACAGCTGACTCACATGTATCATCGTGCAGCGGTGGTAGCATCTCATCTTTAAACTACAAGTAATTTCCACATTTCGCATTCAACATGGAAAGTGAATTACGAGCTTTAATTAAAAGAAGAGGAATAATTAAAAGAGAACTTACTTTTCTACAAAAGTCTTGTGAAACTGCAAATCAAGACACCGATGTGTTCTTATTAAAAGTTAAATTTGACAAGATAAATGAAATATGGGACAAATTTGATATTGTTCAAACACAAATAGAATCTCTTGTGGAAGCAGAAGAAGATTTGGATGAACATGCAGAATACAAGGAAGTTATGATGAATGGTTACTTCGAGTTAAAAGCTAAACTCAGTGCTATCCTATGTCATCACGAGCAGCAAGTGCATAGTGTAAACTCTGTGAACAGTCAACAATCTAATCACAGTGGTAATTCTCACCACACGTGTCAGTCTTCTAATTCACAATGCAACAATAGAAATATACAATTGCCAAGAATTCAAATTCCTGTATTCACTGGAGATGTGACTAACTTCAAACACTATCACGACACTTTCAGTAGTTTAGTGGTGAACAATGATTCCTTGGATAACATCCAGAAATACCATTATTTGCTGAGTTCTGTTAAGGGACAAGCCCACGCGCTCCTTCAGAATCTTCCAGTCACGAATGAGAATTTTCCAATAGCATGGAATTTATTGTGTGCAAGATATGATAATACTCGAGTTATTGCCACAGCTCACATAAAAAATCTACTTTCATTACCAATAATGAAAGATGAAAATGTTACAGACTTGCGAAACTTACTAAATCAGTTTCAAAGCAATCTTAACGCCATCGAAGCCCTCAATCTTGAAATCCCATTACACGAAGTCATGTTTATTCAATTAATATTGGATCATCTTGGTGAGACTACACGTAAAGAATGGGAAAGTAAAATTGACTCAAAAAAGTTCACATCACTTCAAGAGTTGATGAACTTCCTAGAAGCCAAGGCTCATTCATTAGAAGTGTTATCCAATTCCAACAACGTGTCCAGCCCATCACCTGCAAGAAAGGTTGAGCTGCGATCTCCAAAATACACTGTCCGAGAACAGCGACAGTCGTACGAAGGTACAAGCAGATTATCGTGTGCCTATTGTCAACGCAATCACAAGCTGTATCATTGTAATGAATTCCGGCAAATTCCAGTCACTGAGCGATGGAATTTCGTCAAGTCACAGCACATGTGTGTCAATTGTTTCTCAACGAATCATACGGTACAACAATGCAAATTAGAATCTTTCTGTGGTTGTCAACAATCAGTCCACAGTCAACTCCTGCATCGTGACATGAATACGGTTTCGCTTCAAGATGATGAAAACTTAACGACAGACGAAGAAACAGAAATGCATTCTTTCTTTGTCACGAGCAAACCTAAACATCAGCAAACTTGTTCTCTGTGTAAACGAAACCACTCGTTACACAAGTGCAAGAAATTTCGCAATTTCACTGTACAACAGAGATGGAAGTGTGCACGATCAAACCAATTGTGCTTTAATTGCTTTTCCACAGATCACAAGGTACAAGAGTGTGAATTGCCTTCTTACTGTAAATGTGACTTAAAACATAGCAAGCTACTGCATTTTACAGCTAAGCAAGAAAAATCAACAGCATACGCCCTCACATGCTTTAACATCAGTCGAAGTCAACAGAGCACTTCACTGCAGAGCAATTCTAAACAAATTAGAATTCAAAACAGTACAAACAAAGCCTCTCATCATATGCAGAGCAAACGCTTAGAGACAAACCGATCCAGTGCAGCGGTCAAACCAGTTCGCAATAGCTTCGCTTCCTTCAAACATAGGAACGAACATTTGCACCCATCTATTCATAATAAATCTTTCAGCAGTCAAGGGAGATTTAAAACAAATGATAGTGTAAATACAAGAGGTAAATCAGATCCTTTTTACCGATCTTTACATTCGCAAATCAACACTCAGCAGTGTCTGTCTTCAGATCGAAACAACACTTCGCAGTGTCTGCATTCATCGATAAACAACACTCAGTGTCTGTCTTCAGAGCGAAACAACACTCCGCAGTGTCTGTTCTCATCTAGAAACAATACAAAGCAGTGTATCTCATCTTCCAAATAGTGAAAAGCTATTTACTTGCATCATCTGCATATATCCAGTTAGAGAGCTATTATGTCTGTAAGAACTATGAAAAGATAGCCAAACCGTTACACTGTGATATATGTAAGAAAGCTATTCTTTAGCACTGTTTGTTTTAAAAACTCACTTAATGTTTATCCAATTGTCTTTCTACATTATGGCAAGATACCATGTTAGTAATATAAGATCATCAGCTGTGCCCTGAATGATATAAAGAAATCATCAAGCATTTCTTCAACGAGTTCCTACAAATTGTATTCCAACAAGTCACCTGATCTACATTACATGTTCCTGAATCAGCTGTTGTGCACAAGTCGAAGTCTTCACTTATGGATGCTACAACAACAGTTTGGATTCCAGCCAGTATTCAACTAGACCTTCACAACCTTGCGTGTGTTGCTAGTCTAAATAGTGTAAAGTCAGTGCTTACGTGTATATACAAGTGTATCCTTTTTATTATAGCTTTCTCCTTAGTTATTTTTCTTAAAGTTAATACTTTAACGGGGGGAGTCTATGTTGGAGAAAGCTAAGGGTTCTACTAGCATTATTTTACATGTCTAGTAACAGTGCATATTCAAATGTTCCGCTCAGTGCATTTTTCCCTCTCGCAGCGCATTGATATTAGTGTAAGTAAGCCGTTTCTGTGAATCCCCGTTGCAGAGGCAGGTGCAGCCTTAGCATCAGCGTGACATCATAGCGTCCTGCCAAGAGTTAGTTAGCAGCGAGCCTTCAAGCACAAGAGACGTGCTGGAGCGCCGTCCAGAATTACCGCCAATTTCATACAATAGAACAGAGGTTTTCTATTAAGTATCGAATAAAGACATAATACTTCCATTTACAAGTATTATCGCGTGATAGTAATTAATCTACACTAGTTACAGTAGATTCAGTGTTATCGGCTTCTTAGATCAGTCTAAAAGTTCGTGTATCAGTGCGGCAACGTTGCGCAACCAAGCGTTCGCAATAGCTCGTCTATAAAGTTCATAATATTCAATCTTTCAGTGTGAAAGCATATTCAGAGCAATTTAGTGATCATTACGAGTAAATTGAGATATAAGTTACATAGCTGGCACAATTAGAGAGAAATTCTCGCCACGTGTACAAAAGTTCCCGCCAACGCACATTCCTTTGTTCAGTGCAAGTGCAACTATCTTATATTCACTCCATTTTGTTATTCAAGTGTTATTATTCGTTTTACAAGTGTTTATTACCTATTTGTGTTGAGAATAAATGTTTCATAGTATATTACATGATAAAGGTTTCGCTCCAAGATTTACATCCAGAGATCCCTGACACCAGTACCTGAGATCTATAAGTTCCACTCGCTCTACCCTGGTTGTCTGTACCATTAAACAGACTGGTCCTCCTAGCTACTAGATTATTCTATTATTCCTACCCATCCTTGTGCTCCTATCGCAACGGGACACATTGTACCCAAGGTTTGTTTCCTCTCGAGCCTGAAACCTAACACATTGCTCCTCACGGACCGGATTATTTCCGTCCAGTCACAAACACATTATCTTCTGCAGTGGTAATGATTGTGTTATATTCCAGGTCATATTCTGATTTGCTGAGAGGCATGTTTACCAGTCTATGTGTGAGGGAATTGAATACAGCTTGTTTGTGTGAAGTTGCATTGAAACTATTGGCCTTGATGTATGAATCAGTGTGAGTGGGCTTTCTGTAAATGCCAAATACTAGCTTTATTTTGTTTTATTATTTTGATGTCCAGGAATGGAAGATAATTATTTGTTTGCTCTTCTAATGTAAACTTCAATGACCAATGAGGACCTCATCTCAAAGTTTGTACCACATCTGGGGGAGGGTGCCACGGCAGTTGAAGTAGCCTATAGCTGTTGACAATGGTAGCGAAGGCGCTGAAACTAGTACAGATAAACTACCATAAGTGAAGTTTTTGTGTAAAATTCAACTCTTACATAATTATTATGTTATATAACTTCACTGTGTTAACTTACAATACATTTTAATAAGGCATAATAAGTTTTGTGGGAGAAAATATGATAAAAATGATGTTTAATTTCAATTTAAGTAAATACATTTAATTTAGTATGAATACAAAGTTATTAAAAACCGTGGCACAACTGAATAATAAAAATAAAGTTTAAAAACACTTATGCACCACTTACATCATAGATAAAAACAGGACATGTTTCGGGAGTGTCCTCCCATCTTCAGCTGCGGGCCTACTGGCGTGTCGGGTTCTCGGCTGGTGGTATTATGTTCTGTTCTCTGCTTCCCCCTCTCTTCCGACCTGTGAGCCTGATGACGTCGCTCACAGGAGGGATATCGAAGTTCATCAAGTTGTCACCATTTCTGGTAATGAAGATCTTTTCCCACGTATTTAGATCTGAAGGTTTGCTGACGTGTTTCAATAATGAAATGTCTTTCTTTATGTGATGATTTTCTGTCCAAAAATGATTGGCTACCGCTGATTTGTCAATTTGCATAAGTTTTACATTTCTGAGATGTTCTTTCAATCTGGTTTTTAAGTTCCTTCTCGTTTGGCCAATATATGTCATTGGGTACCCCTCACACTCTATCTGGTAAATACCTGATAATTCTGTTTTTTCTTCAGTGGCATTGTTAAGCGGATGGTTCAACAAATTTCTAAGTGTGTATTTGTTCTGAGGTGCTAGTTTGATATAATTTTTGAAAATTTTCTCAAATTTATGAAACATCTTGGGGTGATAGGTGAACTTCCTGTATTTGACTTGGGCTACTTCTGTATAACTAGGGTGCTGACTTCTTTCAACTTCTGTTTCTTTTTATGTTTTTTCAGCATTTTGTGTATGAAATTGGTTTTGAATCCATTGATGGTGGCCATGTCTTTTATATGTTGAAATTCTTTGTCATATTCAATTTTGGTTAGAGGTATGTGTATTAATCTATGTATTAAGCTATGGAAAATGGCAAATTGGTTTGATTTCAGGTTGTACTTGTTGAATTTTATGTAGTTGTCGACGTGTGTTGGTTTTCTATAAATGCCAAATTCTAAATTATTCTGGCCTCTGATGATTTTCAGATCGAGGAACGGTAACCACCCATTCTGTTCAATTTCCATGGTAAATTTAATAGCCTCGTCCTGTAAGTTCAGCAGTTTTAACGCATCTTCTAGGAACCTCTCTGGGACTATAGCGAACACATCGTCGACATATCTATACCAACTTTTGAACATATGAGGAAATCCACTGGTGACTTTTAATTCTAAGTTACTCATGTATATGTCTGCTAGTAGTGGGGACAATGGACTCCCCATGGCCAGACCAGTAGTTTGTTTATAACACTCTCGGTTGTACATGAAACTATTTTGCTTGATACATAACTCTACAAGTTCAATATATCCATCAATTTGTTCAGCTGGAACCTCATTTTGGGCCAACCAATCTTTTATCAGTTTCGAGAGTTTTCCTGTTGGTATGCTAGTGAATAGTGATGTGACATCAAAGGAAACCAATAATTCTCCAGGAGCTAAGATAGTGTCTTTGATTTTGTCCACCAAATTAACGAATTTTGAATGCTGAGAGTTTTGAATTTAGTAAATTGGTTAAATTTTCTGACCAACCATTGGGCTAGTTTGTAGGTTGGAGTGTTGATATTGCTGATTATGGGCCTCATGCTACCATTGTCCTTGTGTATTTTTGGCAGTGTATATAATTTCGGTAGTGTGGGATTATTAACTATCAGATTCCTTTTTTCTCTCCGTTAGGTATTATTTTACTGGATTTGATTTGATTTTTTGTTGTATCCGCAAATTTTTTTTCAATGGATTTTTTATCTCAGTTTCGTATTCTGATTGTTGTAGTAACTTTTCTGTCCTCTGTTTGTAGTCTTCTTGGTCCATAATAACCGTTTTGTTTCCCTTATCGGATTTTAAATAGAATACGGGTTTATTATTCAAATGTGCGATGGTTTGTTTATAATTTGTGTTTATGCCCCCCTGCATTCTTTCTAAGACTTCCACGCACTTTGCTTGAACTACAATTTTATCATTAGGGCTGTCTTTGGTAAGCATGTTGGAAGTTATCTCTACATCCGCGATGTATTCATCCAGGTTATTTGAATAAGTTACGCAGGTTTTTAAACCTTTGTCAAAAAATTCCAATTCAGCTGGGGTGAATGTTTCTTTCGAAAGATTGACTACATTATCAGGTGTTGACACGACCTCTTTGTTGATTGTGGTTGCAATATATACTTTTCATGCAGTAAAGCAAAGATGGCAAAAATCTGCTTTGTGAGACAATTTGACCTTTGTGTGGATCTCACAGTTCTACCCCCACTTTCACCTCCTGACACGTGTTCCTCTGCCAGCGATACCAAAAGTAGTTCAAGCAGATGGTGAATTACAATTAAGCTTTCGAACTTTAGGTCAAGAAATAGAAAATTTACCCCAGAATGGGAAGATGAAATTTTTTCTATATAAACTGTAATAATGCAACATGTTTAATATGCTCAAAAGTATTACTCGCCATAATGCAAGATAACATGAAATATCATTACATTTTACAGTGCTATTATTCAGAGGTGAAAGGCCAAACATGGATGTGCAGTAAATACAGATGAGTCCAATAAATATTTGTATTGCGTGGAGGGGTGTATGGGTCAGTTGTGTCATTGCTTTCAGTGTGGTAAGACAGTATAATTTAGTTAAGAAACAAGAGATCTTGTTATAATCGCTTCTCCTCTTGCTAGTGCAGTTCCACATTCTCACCCCTCCCCATGTGTCACTTCCTTTCATGCTCTCGCATCTGATTAATACCACTGTACTCAGTGGCGGCTCGTCTATAGGCACCCCCTATTTCCACTTGATATTATTGATAACATTTAATATAATGAGTCCTTTTTTTTTTTTATTTAATTATTTGTTTATACTTGTATAATTTGCCAGTAGCCATCCCCCAATTTATTAAAAAGAGAGAAGAAAATCCCACAGTTCCAGTGCATGGTGTTTGACTGTTGTACACATGCCTACATAGGCAGGTGCATGCCGTGGCCAGCAAGGGAGTGAGAGCACTGTCGCTTCCACAGTGCTGACCGCGGTGTATTGGTGGAAGGCTGTTTTTTTTTCTCTGTGTGTGTTGTGCTTAAAACCCATGTACCTTATTCTTGAATGTGATAAAGTGTAGAATTAGATAATTATCTTGCTTCCAGCTATTCTATTTGATTGATTTTTTTGGTTCTTTTATTTAACAGAAAACTTGGCAAAATATAGAATTAGGTAGCGCACCAGCGAGGCTCTGCTCGCTCGCTTTCTCTGCTACCCCTCGCTTCCTTTTCCCTGTTTCACCTTTCCCACGATAGATGACATTGATAGTTCGAATACAGAGCCATCTAGTTGCTTCCATTTTAGATTACTCCCCACCCTAAACCCTTCCTTCCCAGGCGGGTCCTGTTAGAGAGTTGGTGGGAGGAGCCTGGTCCACAACCTAATACTATTTTTCCCCAAAAACTTTAACCATGGCAGATCAAGGAGAAAATGATTGATCTTTTCATGGAAATTAAAACAAGAAGAATGGATTTTATTTTTAAACAAATAGATCAAGCTTGAACTGTAACAGTTTATATTAAGGTAAGTACAAAATTTTGATTTTGTTCTTTTAGGGTTTTATGAAGTTTTATGAAGTTTCATACTTGCCGCTAGATCAACACTTATGTCCAAGTGGCATCGACTTTAGCAAGGATGTCCATTTTTTTCTGTGATGGAAAACACTTTCGTTTTTTTGCTGGATTTGTAACCATTATGATTACCAACACTTGATAAAAACTTGAATAATAATACTGCATTACAAAATATTCAATCCTCTGATGAAGCCCTTCTAGCGTTAACAATGAAAGATCAAACTGGTTGCCACCGAAAGTATAAGTTGCGCAGCATTAAAAGCATTAGACACAGCCAAGGAGGAATAGAAATGTAGAAGCAGAAACAATAAGGAAAAAAAAACAAGACTTAAGGTTTTTAATGGATTCGCGGGCTACAGCTTATAGCCCACAAAACTGATATTAATAAAGAAGAAGTGCACACAATGTGCAGAAACAAATGAAGTAGCTACATCAAAATAGCAAATAGGTCTTGAGGCCCAATGTTCTTTGAAAGAACAAGGTGGAATCGGAAGTTCGCAGCCAAGGAGGAATGTAATGGCAACCATGGAGGATTATTAAATAGCTTTTGTCCCAAAGTTGTGACATTCCATGTAAAATCAAGGTTTCATGTAGCGTGGGACCAAAAACTCCTGCGTAAAGTTGAGGAAAACAGAGAACATAAAATTGTGAAAATTTATTGTTATTTATTATTAAAATTGTTCTTAAGGACGTTAAGCCGGGATTTTAAATTCTTGATATAAAATGGGGGAAAATGTAAAATCGGAATTCGTAAAATCGAAATTTCACTGTATTAGCCCCTGCAGCAAAGATTAAAAAGAAGGTAGAGACAGAGAGAGATGCTGTGTGACAGAGACATATAGGTGAGACTTATACACTAAGATGTATTGTATACTTGACAACACGAGCAATGATCTTCGCTTTTCCGGAAACAAACAAGATTACAATTGAGGCGCCTAGAAGCCAAGGGAGATAAGTGCACTTTTTGTTAAATGGAGTTAAACACAAATCTGTATGGCAGAGAATGACATCTGTTTGAAGGACAAGGGAGATTTGCTACACAACTACTAGGTACTGATATCTACTGGTGGAAATAAGTACCACATCAAGACTTAGCATGTTTATTTGGTGGCCAAGGGAGATAACTGCTTTATTTTCTCAAAAGTGTAAAAAGTGCACTTACCTCCTTTGGCTTCTAGGCGCCTCAATTCACTGTAACAAGCAATGTAGAAAGGAAACATTAGGAGTAGAGAAATAATTATTGATTGAATAATTTATTACATCCTTTGTACATGTATATATATATATATATATACATAAATATAATTACTTTATTTTATAAATAACAGTGATAAATGCACTAGAGATCATATTGCTACTTTAAGCAACAAAGAACAGAAGTGGATCACAATATTTAATACTCAAAAATGCAGATCAGTGGAGTACCTTATTGCGGTGATATTTCACCAGTTGCTAGTTCTGGATATAATTCTGCAACCACTACATCTAGCAATGTATACACCAGCTGTAAATAAAAACATAATCCATGCTATAAGAAATAAAAATTTGATGTGAAACACCCAACTCCCTCTACCCATAATATTCCAGCGCAGACTACACAGCTTATTGCTGCCTCAGCCTCATTCAAAGCTGCATTATTTGCAAGGCAAGTTTTTGTATGAAATGAGTGGCAATTGAAAAATTTATTGCAAAAAATATTTCAAATAAAACATTTAGCTCTTAAAAAACATATATTATATTATAATATATTATGCATACTACTACTCAATTCATGTAGAACATTTAAAACAAAATCATTAGAACAGTTATCAAGAAAAACTGAGAAAAATGACATTCTCTTCATGTAAACTGGCTGTAAAAATGAAGAAAAAGCCATTGCCATGCTTTGTACCACATCCCTGAAGGATACACAATCCAAATAAAATATGATGCAATGAACTCGTATAACTTTCTTTACCCTAAGCATGGGCAATACACTTCTCACTTCAATTCTTATATAGAATAAGAGGCCATATTGCAAAGAATGCAAATTCAGTTTTTAAGTTCATACAAGTTCTTAATAATCTAAAAATGTACAAGGGTGGTTTGAAAAGTTCTCGGAATCACCACCAGAGATCAGCGCTAGCACAACCAGGTTCCCGCATAATAACGAGTCATCCTTTATGATTAATCATGTGGCATGTCAGTGCTCTGGGTTGAGAGGTGCTGTGTGGATGCCTTGCTATTGTTGTTCCCTGTAGTGATTTGTGAAGATGGAAAAAACCGAGATTCGAGCAGTGATAAAGTACTTCGTAAAGAAGAGTATGAAAGCAAATGAAATTCATGCAGAGTTTCAGAACACACTGGGGGACTCTGCTCCTTCATATTCAACTGTTGCCAAGTAGACAAACGAGTTTAAGTTTGGTCAGGAGAGCTTAAAAGATGATCCATGTTGTGGTCGGCCAAGATGTGTCACTACCCCAGAAGTTATTGCTAAAGTGCACAAAATGGTCTTGGAGGATCGCCGACTGAAAGTGCAAGAAATTGCTAATGCTGCAGGGATGTCATCTGAACAGGCATATCACATTTTAACTGAGTTATTGGGTATGAAAAATTATCTGCGAGATGTGTGCCACAACTGTTGACGCAGGATCAAAGACGCATCAGAGTGGATGTTTCTGAACAATGTTTGGCCCGAATTCAGAGAAACCAACAAGATTTTTTGCGCTGGTTTGTGGCCACAGATGAAACATGGGTCCACTACTATACTCCAGAGACAAAGCTGTGGAAACATGTTGATTCTCCACCAACAAAGAAAGCAAAAGTAGTATGGTCGACTGAAAAGGTCATGGCATCAACTTTTTGGGATGCGAAAGGGATTCTGCTGATAGATTATCTTCGCACTGGTCAAACAATTAATGGACAAGACTACACTAACCTGCCCCCCAAAATCCAGCCTCAGTGTCCCTGTCGCGGGGGGTGGGCAACGGCAAGTAGGGGAATGCTTGTTGGGGTGATGTACGGTGGGAACTAAGTTCCCGGGACCGCTACGGTAGCCGTGAAGGCCCAACATGAACCCTGAAAAGTCCGGCGGATGAGGCAATGGTTGCAGTTGAAGCGTCTGACCCAGAGTGGGCGGCTTCAATCAAGGTTAGGGAACTGCTGCCTTGCAGTAGGAGTCTGTCCTCCAAAGGCTAGGGGAAGACAACCTCGAAAACAAATTACCTGGCCCTCCAGGTTGGGGGTTGGGGCGTGAGGCCGACAACCTCACCCCTGTAAAACAATCTCAGGTCCAGAAACCTATACAGTTGCCTCGGAATGATGGATACCCTGGATTACGACCTGGCAATCGAAAAAGGAACATGATCAGAAGGAATGATATTAATTTAGCCACATGGAACGTCTTGACAATGCTTCAACCAGGGAAAATGAATGAGGTAGCTAATCAAATGAGTACTTTTGGATTGGACCTAATAGCCCTGCAAGAAATAAGATGGAAAGGACATGGTAAAATTGATAAGAAGGATTTTACATTATATTTTAGCGGTCCGAAGGAAAGAACTGGCCAATTTGGCACCGGTTTTATGGTACATAAGAAGATAAGAAAGAGTATTTTAGACTTTATCCCAATAAATGAAAGAATATGTAAATTGAGAATTAAAGGACTTTTTAAAAATGTTAGCTTAATCTCAGCACATGCGCCAACAGAAGAGAAGGAGGAGGAGGAAAAAGAGCAGTTTTATGATTTATTGACTTCAGTCTGTCAAGGAGCCCCGAAGTATGACGTTGTAATAGTTTTAGGGGATTTTAATGCAAAAATCGGGAAAGAAAATTTTATGGAAGCTGTAGCAGGGAAGTTTACCCTCCACGAAGAATCAAATGAAAATGGGAAATATCTTGGCCAGTTTGCTAGCATGAATGATATGGTAATAAAAAGCACCTGTTTCCAACACAAAAAAATTCATAAGGGAACATGGAAAGTACCCGGCGGGGGACTGAACCAGATAGATCATGTCCTGATATCATCAAGGCAGGCTTCAAATATTATAGACGTGAGAACATGTAGAGGACCAAATTGCGACTCTGACCATTTTCTGGTCAAAGCAGTTTTTAGACATAGAATTTCAAACACCATGAAAAATAAGGAAGAAAAGAGGAAAAGGTGGGATATAGGGAAATTAAAAGAACAAACAACAGCGCAAACGTATCAAAATATAGTAAAGGGAAAGCTGGATCTTAACGATGGCAATGAGAAAGGACTAGAACAAGAATGGGAGGACATAAAATCTGCTATATTAACCTCGGCTGAACAAGTGATTGGAGAGAGGAAAATTACAAGAAATCAAGATTGGTTTGATGAAGACTGTAGAAGGGCTACCGAAGAAAAGAACAAGCACAGACAAAATATGTTACAAAGAGAAACCAGAAGTAACTGCGAGCTTTATAAGGAAAGTAGAAGACTAGCCTTCAAAATGTGTAGGAGAAAGAAAAGGGAAATGATGAATAATAAAATAAAAGAAATAGAGGAGGCAAATGCAAAACAGGAAAGTAGATTATTGTATCAAAGTGTTAATAATGTAACGAAAGGTTTCCAACCTAAATTAAACCTATGTAAAGATAATGATGGTAATCTAATTAGTGGAAATAAGGAAGTTATTAGTAGATGGGCAGAATACTATAAGGAATTGTTAAATAAAGACACAGATAATTATGTTAATTTCTCTCCAAGGTACCAGAATGTTCAACCGGTAGTTCATCCACCCACAGCGGAAGAAGTTGAAACAGCAATATCAAATATGAGAAACAATAAATCACCAGGGGATGATACAATAACAATAGAATTATTGAAATATGGCCCACAAATTTTGAAGGACAGAATTTTAAACCTATTAAAAGAAATATGGGAGAAAGAAAAAATGCCGATTGGAATGTAGGAATTATATGTCCCATCTACAAGAAGGGGGATAAATTGAACTGCCAAAATTATAGAGGGATAACTCTTTTAAACATAGCCTATAAAGTATTATCATCAATTTTATCAAGAAGAATGAAAATATATGCAGAGGAGATTTTGAGTGAGTGCCAGTGTGGATTTCGACCGAACAGAAGTACTATAGACCAAATCCACAATTTAAGACAATGCCTAGAAAAATGTTATGAATATAATATAGATGTACATATGTTATTTATAGATTTTCAGCAAGCGTTTGATAGCTTAAAGCACAGAGAGCTTTACTACATTCTGGAAGAATTTGGTATTCCACTTAAATTAATAAGGCTGGCAAAAATGACATTAGACAATAACCAAGCTAAAGTCAGAGTCGGAAAATTGATGTCTGAACCATTTGCAATAAATTCTGGAGTAAAACAAGGAGATGCATTGTCTACGGTACTTTTTAATTTGGCCCTGCAAAAAGTAATAAGGAATATTGAAGTTAATGGTACCATCGTGCATAAATCCAAGCAGGTCTATGGATATGCAGATGATATTGTGATTATAGGAAGGAATATTGTAGCTTTGAAAGAGTTATACGCTACTTTAAAGATAGAAGCAGAAAAGTTGGGTCTGAAAATAAATGAAAATAAAACAAAATGTTTGAAAATGTCTGGAAACCAAGTCAGAAGAGAAACACACAATTTAGAAATAGATAATAATAATTTTGAAAATGTAAAGGAATTTAACTACTTGGGGGTGATAATAAATGAAGATAATAATATAGAACAAGAAATAAGTAATAGACTAATGAGAGGAAATCGAACATATTTTTCTTACATAAATTTATTTAAATCAAATCTCTTATCTAAAAGGACAAAAATAAAGCTGTATAAAACTTTAGTGAGGCCAGTTGTCGCATATGGTGACGAGACATGGCCCCTGAAAGTTGCAGATGAACATCGCCTTCTAGTGTATGAAAGGAAGATTATCCGTAGAATATATGGGCCTGTGTATGTGAGAGGGAATTGGAAGATAAGGTCCAACAAGGAAGTGCAAGAATTACTTAGAGAGGAGAATATTGTAAGCCATATAAAAGCAATGAGAATAAGATGGTTGGGCCACATGCAAAGAATGAATGAAGAGAGACTTCCAAAGAAAATTTTAAACACAAACATGGGTGGTGTTCGACGGAGAGGAAGACCTAAGAAGCGATGGCTTAATGATGTTGAACATGATCTCAGAAATATGGGTATACAAAATTGGAAAGCCAGGGCTGAGAACAGAACCGAATGGAGGACAATTGTACGGGAAGCCAAGGTCCACTTTAAAGGATCGTAGAGCTGGTGATGATGATGATGACTACACTAACCTTCTGGACTAACTACAGCAAACGATATGCAAAAAAAGGACCGGTTTAGCAAGGAAGAAAGTCTTGTTTCATCAAGACAATGCACGCCCGCACACATGTGTCACTGCAATGGCAAAAATACATAACTGAGGTACGAATTGTTCCCACACCCGCCTTATTCGCCTGATGTAGCTCCATCAGACTTCCATCTCTTCCCTAAGCTGAAAATTTTTCTTGGTGGACGGAGATTCTCTTCAAAAGAAAAACTGATAGCTGGAGTTGAAGAGTATTTTGCAGGCCTGGAGGAATCTCATTTTCGGAAAGGGATCAAGGCATTGGAACATCGCCGGACCAAATGCATTAGTCTACAGGGAGACTACATTGAAAAATAAAAATAGTTTCAATGAGGTTGCGCTGACCTCTGGTGGTGATTCCGAGAACTTTTCAAACTACCCTCGTACAAAAACGTTATATTATTTATACAGGACAATAACGTTTATAGGAAAATTTAAAAGTTACGAGGGGGGACCCAAAAATAACCGGAATCGAACTGTTGCACGCGAATGCTTTCTAGTTACGAGTTGTGCTGTTAGGTGGTGTTATTTGGGGGTCTCCCGCGACCGTTAGTAAGCTGCCGTCAGTCTGAGTTAAGTGGCTTGGTTGTGGTGCGCTGTTGTGTGCGTTCGTGTTTCAACCCGTTGGCGATTAGCGAGATGCCCGACTACAAGGAAGAAAGAATGTGTGTGTGAAATTTTGTTTTCTGTTAGGGAAAACTGCAGTCAAGACTGTTGGATGCTTAGGCAATCCTTTCATGATGATGCTTTGGGGAAATCACAGGTCTAAGAGTGGATTTCCCTTTCAAATCTGGCAACATGTCAACTGAAGATATGCCACGCCTTGGCTGTCCTTCGACAGGAAGAAATGACGAAAACATTGCCAAAATCAAACGTGCAATTGATGAAGATCTTTTAAGAAAATTTGGATCGTTCTGCACTTCACTTTTCAAATCGCGGCAAAGATTCACGCGGTTTTCTCTTTGGTCATCTCGGAGCAAGCGAGGAACAAATTTTGCAGACACCCATCTCATGTTCAAACCTCCGGTTAAAATTCGCTGGACCGTGCTTCATGACTCGTTCATTTCCTCAGAAATTTGGTCAATGTTCCTTCGACGATCTCGGCTGCAGTTTTCCCTAACAGAAAAAATTTCACACACACTCTTTGTTCCTTGTGGTCGGCCATCTCACCAATCGCCGACAGGTTAAAACACGAACGCAAACAACAGCTTACCACAACCAAGTCACTTAACTCAGACTGACGCCAGCTCACTAACGGCCGCGGAAGACCCCCAAATAACACTACCTAACAGCACAACTCGTAACTAGAAAGCATTCGCGTGCAACAGTTCAATTCCGGTTATTTTTGGGTCCCCCCTCGTATACCATCATTTGTAAAACACTGTCATTGACATTGTTCAAATATTCATAACTGGTTATTATATGTAAATGTACAGTCCCAATTAGACTCTCACGAGTCAAAGCGACTAAAAATAAATCATATTAAAAAAAAAAAGATTTGATATAACTATAACTAACTATAACTATAACTAACCCAGAGATAATATTTTTTAAAAAAGGTTTCAAATAAAATATGCAAAATTTAAATAAAACTGTTAGTGTCATTTTACAAATGCTGTGAAAAATTGAATTTTCTTCACTTAAAGAAAGCAGAAGTCAGAGAAGTTGTTGTCAATCTTCATGTTACATCACCAGAAGGTATCTAAGTCAAATAATTCTCCAATGCTGTGAATTTAGCATAATTTGTCCAACTTCCTGGTAATGCTCAGCAAAGTGCCCATTTATTCGTTTTTTGGGACTATAACTCAGCCCAACTGCATTTCAAGCTGTTGTGAATGCATCTGATTAAGCTATCGGCTGTAATCTATTCTCATCTGGATGTGATCTCATTTGAAGAATAGCCTTGAACATTCCGAGTTCCAGTCCTCATCACTCAGCCTGTACATTACATGAACACATCTGGATCGAGAAAGGGTTCCACATACATATATATCGATATATCTTGATATATTGATATCAATGCAATATTTTCAATACTGATGCCTCGATAGCGAAAAAAATCACTTTTCTGCCACCTTTTTCACTCCTAACTCAAGCGAAAATTGAAAATCCGGCTTTGAGGTGCATTCGGCCACCCTTCAGTACATCTATGTTTAAAATTTAAAATCTCTGCGTTCAGTAGATTTCACTGGGCATCATGTACAGACAGACAGACAGAAAGACAAACACTTCCTTTTATTATATTTCAGTAATTAAATGTTACAAATGTAATTTTTCATTGTGTGATGGCCTATTTATTCATTCTGTGGCCATTCATAAGGCACCTTTTATTAATCAATTTAATTTGACAATTCATCTTTTTCTCAGATCTATTCTGAGTGGTCCTCCAAATTCATTTTCCAGAGGCACATTGCTTATGGCTGGAGGCAGCATATGGCATCCCAGTTATAACCAATTCTCATTTGTGTAGTCTTAGAGCTCTCATACAGACCATTAAACCCTTTTTCACAAGCCCTTAAGACTGCATTCTTTAAGCTCAATTTAATTACCAGTAAAACTATCAGCACTCATGTATGATATTACTGTTGATAACTTTCTTTTTACTTATAAACGATGTAGGCTTTCATGGCCAGTGTCCAGATGGTTAAGATTTTCTGAGCTAAGTAGTCATGGTACTTTGGATGATGGTCCGTATGTTTCGCCTGCATCTACGGCCAGCATCATCAGCAGTGAGATCTTCGGTGATGTTCATTGGCAGAAGTATCGGTGGTGACTGAGGCAGCAGCTGTAGTCTGGCATGAATTTATAGCCGGCTGAATATGCAGACTTGCACAGTCGCTTACAGCTGATTGGGTGGGTGGTGAATCAGTCACTTCTACCTGGCTCTCTCTTTTGGTATCGTCTGCTTGGTCGGTAGGGTTGTCATGTCAGTGGTTTTGTAGAACAGGGTACCATGTCTTGTTCAGTTTTAGTCCTTCTCTTAGTCCTTCTTCCTGTCTGTTGAAATAATTTTTGTGTTTGTAGATTTTCATTTTATGGTAATGTTTTGTTGTCATCAAAATCGTAGTCCTCTGCCACTGCTGATTTTTCAGTCTGTCCCAGGCAGCAGTTCCTCTCATGTTTGATGTTTGTTGTGCCAGCTTTCACACCATTTTTTTCCATAAACTCCACAATGCTTAATTTTCAAGAGGCAGAATAACTCCCTCTTCAACCAATCATTTTCACACGCTACTTGTCTGTCTGGTTTCAAATTAAACATAGACCACCCCACCGCCACAGATCATGTGCTCACAAAACAAGCTATTGCAAAATTTTAAGGGTGGGACTGGGAGGGTAAGAGTCATGCAGCCAGAAGTTCAAGATCAAGGAGGCAGCTAAAGAATTTACCATTATGTTCACTGAAAGAATGTCTAACGTTGCTACTTTTATCCAAATTTGAAACTTTGATTTTAACAATTTTAAATATGTTTTGAAATGTGGATTACAAAATCAGAGAAGTCTTATAGGCGAGGGGGTCTTATAGTTGAATAAATACGGTAATATATTTTTGAGAGCTTACATCTCACTTTAAAGGTTAGTTTAATTCCTATGGATAATATTTTGCAGGTGCATGTATCCTACACTGTGTTTCACGTACGAGTTGGCCAATCATGCGGGTTTCTGCATCGTGGCAGCCACAGCTCTAACTCCCGAGTGATCAGGTGAAATATCTACACAAATAACACTGCTAACGGCATAATGATTCAGGTTCTCACAGCTACAGTTAAAATTACAATGAAAATAACCACGTACCTCTTCACAGGATATGTTGGAAATGTCCTCCTCTTGCATCCACACAATACTGGCACCTTTTTAAGAGATTTTCTTTCATCCGCATAAGACCACCATCCGAGATAGAGTTATGGGGATGTGACCTAAAGGCCTATACTTTATTTTCAAAATTCTGGTGAAATATCTACGTAACTGAAACCGCTAACTTTGTAATGAATCAGGTTTTCACAATGAAAATCACAGGTGATTTATTTATCCATACAACGCTGGCACATGTCGTTGAGTTCTGTGACCTTGGCTTTAATTTGTTTTACCAACAATTTCAGTATCACTTCAGCTTGTGTCAAGTGTATATGTGTTCTGTTATAATGTCATGACATAAGTATACAACAGAGCAACAGATTTTTATGTACAATTCGTATGTGATTACGTCATCTTACAAAGATGTAAGACATTGTTTTTTAACAAAATCCCCAGGTGCATATCCTCCCAGAGAAGCAGTGCAAAAACTTGTAAGTAAACTTCGGGACTTTGGGAAACGGGTTTGATTCTCAATAGGAAATGAAGGGTAAAGCGGCGCAGATTTACTGAGGAGAAATTAGAAATAAAGTGCACAGGTCGCACCCCCATACATTAGAAGAACTAAAAGACAATATCAGAAAAGAAATTAACTCTATCTTGGAAGCTGAAGTTATGTGCTTGAAAGAAAATTTTCTAAAAAAGTGTCAGTGTTGTTTTGTGTGGATGCAAGAGAAGGACAGTTCCAACATCTCTTGTGATGAGGTAAGCTACTTGGTTATTTTAATTGTAATTTTAACTGTAATTGAGAGAACCTGGATCATTTACACAGTTAGCAGCTTTATTTGTGCAGACATTTCACATGATCGATCAGGATTTAAAGCTGTGGCCACCATGATGCAGAAACCCGCATGATTGGCCAACTCATATGTGATATATATACCTGATAATTACCTGTTATCCGAATCAGTTTAACATTTATTACATCAGAGAGTTGAAGGCAAGGTTTTAAGAAGAATGTTTTCTTGAATCACTCACACTAGGTTCTGTATTTTACGGACCATAAGACACACTTTTTTTACCTTGAGATCAGAGCCTTAAAAGTTGGGGTGCGTCTAATGGCCCAAAGGTTAAAAAAAAAAATATATATATATATATATATATATATATTTTTTATATATATATATGATAAATAAATTTTAAAAAATGTAAATATTGCTGATATACCATAGTTATACTCAAGGCGTCATAAACGATAAGACGGTTACAAATTTTAGCACAAACTGTACATCTATGCACTTGTCAAATCATAAAATGAGGGTGGCTGGAAGCCAGGTATACAATGCGAAAAGAGAGGAATGTTGAGTTCTTTTATACGAAAGGAATTGTCTCCGCTGGGTGGTTTAAATGAAGGCAATGACCTCTAAACAGCCTTGTCCCGTTACACTTAACGTATGCTGAATTGAGGGTTAGAGGGTGTAAAAGTATTTTCAGTAGGTCATGAGAAATCAGTTCAGTTGTTAAAATTTACACAATGCCACCTGTACAGAAGAGATTTTTGTACAATGCAGGTTTTAAGTTAGAAGTGATTTACACCGATTCCATTATACACGATTATAATTTGCTTATGTAATGAAGTATATTATTCCCTTTCGTTTGGAATCACATTAAAATTAAAGTGCGTTTTATGGTCCGGAGCGTCTTATGGTCCGTAAAATACGGTACTTTGAAGCTTTTCTGCTTAATGCCAGCAGTAGCATTTAAGGATCCTCCTCCTCTTTTACACCAATCCATCCTCATTTCAGCCCCCTTTGCTATACATTTCACAGCAATACTAAATCCACTTTACTTACTCTACCCAAACCATAGATACAGGTACTACAGGTAGACGAAGAATTCTTTTGATCCTGAAATTTGACATAGAGTTTTCAGCAATAATTCATGTTAGGTCCAATGAATTCAAAAATAATTTTTTTAAAAGAAGTCTGTGTGTGTGTGTCCCCATGAACAGTGTAGCTTAACACATTCGCTACCATGCACGCCATATGGCATGGAAGAAAAGCCAGCACTTCGCTCCCGTCCACGCAGCTGGCATTTAAGCGCCCGCGCCAATTTTTTGTATATTTCTACAAGGAAATGTTGAAGGTGGTAGTTTCCAGTTATGACAATAGATGGGGTGAATACACTTGCTAGTTTCCATTTACGGCAATAGATGGTGGGTAAATACACTTGCTGGATTTACAGAAACCCTCAAAATTATGTTGTTGACCTCCTGACAACAAAAGAATTCCATGTGCTTTTGAAGACCAGTTTTGCAACGCCGGTCAGTAGCGTGAAGAATGGCTAGCATCAGGCTTAGTGATAATTCCATGTGCAGTGACAAAAGAGATAAACGTGATTAAAGGCATAGGCCATTATCAGGTGAGGAGATAGACGAATTATTATTCAACAATGATTCTGGTCATGAATTAATCCCGTCTGCTGCAGCTCCGCAGCCATTCAACAAGCATAGAAGTCTTCCTAAAAGTATGTAAAATTTTTATGCTATAATTTCATATGGTTTTCAAGAAAAACTGAAAATAGTGAGGTAGTGTAAATTCATGTGTATTTTTAAATAACCATTTAAAAGTCCCTGGGCTGGGGCATTTAAAGACCTGGCAGGTAGTGAGTAGTGAATGTGTTAAGATAAAACATTTTTACGAAAACAAAATTTTACATTTAGGTTAAGTATCTTATGGGAATATGAAACAAAGCATGGCAGCAACTTATCGTTACTTTTACTACTACAGTACTATTATACATGAAGAAAACTTTTAAATACATGTCACTGCTTTAAATTTAGATGTAAAATGCAAACAATCGAGTAGGGCTGCTCATATAATGGCAGAAGCAGTATGCCAATTATTAAAGTTAGAAAACTGTTACTGTACCTTACCTGTTTGTTTAGAGCAGGACATTGGATTGCACTGAAAAGTGTAAGAAGACCAGCTTGATATGCAGGACCAGCCCATCGTGATAAGTAGCTAGGCATCAAAGACTGAAGTTTTGTGAGTGTTTTAGCAGCCCTTAATTCCAATTCTGCCTGCGAAGGTGCAGATCCTCTTGGTTGAAATACAGCATCTTGTTTTAGTATGAAAAAAGAACAAAATTACTATCCTGGAACGAGAGTTCGAACAACATATTTTGACAAGGGGGAAATTAAATGTGGGTCCAATGTACTAATAATTATACCAATTATACCACACTCAATATCATAATTTCCACTACTGGTATATATTTCACTAACACTTCTCTCTGCCACTGTTGGAATATCTGTTCAATAGAAGACACAGCCCTATTAGGCCTGCCTGATATTTCAGACTATTACTCCATGCTTTTTTATTAAAAATTTAGCCATGTTATTAACCAACTTTAAGAAAATCCACTTTTTGTAAAAGACATACTCAACAGACTACCATGGAACACCTATCACTACTGGACTCATTGTCATAGCAAACATTCTTTAACCATATTCTTTCCAGCAAAAATAAACAAACAAAAAGCAGTGATACAAATCATATGTCTACTGTCGCATTTGCTTATCAGATAAATTTTGTTGCTACACATTGTGCTGGTGATATCGTTATGTCCAAAAATAAAATTATGAAGAAACGTAAGTGATGTTTCTGATAATTGCATTGTAAATTTTTTAAATGTAGAAAAATATATCCCTGACAAGGAAGGAATTTTTATTTGATGAGCCGGGGAAATTTTTTGACGAGAGGGGAAAATCCCCTCATCTCCCCGTTAATTCAAACCCTGGCTGGTAAATCTGTAAATAATAATCCTTCCTTGTTACTTTGGTCGACTTAATTGGATAGATGTCAATGTCAATAATTATAATGGATAATGGATTCATGGGCTTCCAACTGGGTGAGTAGGAGGACTGATTCTGAGAGCTTTTTGCTGCTTGCTCTACTGCTTTCTTCTGGGAGAAGTGAGCTAATTGGGAAAAAGGCATGTGTAATAGGAGAGCATGGAAATGATAGGTGGAGTGGGGCCAATGGGAAAACTACAAGCTGCCATAAGCTCAGTATCAATACTCCCACTCACATGGTTGGAAACCTGAGAAACATTGACAGATATGTATAAAAGAGAGTATAAAGTTTATACTCACAGATTTCAAGTTTCTACTTGTATTCGTATGCACAAAAATCCAGCGGACCCCCCACCCACATCGATCACGTGACAAGACACTCTATGTACTCAGTCGCATAGCGCATACTTCAATTCCGCATGCATAAAGACTGAGCGACAGGAGTATTAACTAGGAAATTTATAAGCTAACAAATACAACACTCACTTCACTCACTGTACGGGTGGGAGGATGTTTCGTTGGATTATGGAATACTATATGGACATTCCAGAAATGGTGAAAACCTACAAAGAACGTAGGGACTCTCTTGATGTGAACTACAAGGAGCTTTACAGATTTAGGAAGGGTTTGTTCCGTGTTTTCTTCATATCTGTTTTGTTTTTTATTCTGGTTTTCATGTTTTGGATTTTTTTTAAACTTGTGTTTCAGTGAAATTGAAATTTAATTTTGAGTTTATGTGTGTAACAACTGCTTTCATAGCTTCTGCTTATTTTGCCGAACTACTGGTAATTCGAATTTTGAGAACAGAATTTAGTTTTGTTTCAAAATTTTAATGAAAATTGAATGGAATTCCTGCCCTTCTTCTTCTTCCAAAGCGCTGGCGAGGCTGTGCTCCTGTCCTTCTTGCATTTTGTATGTCTCTACGAAGTCCCTTCGAGACTGATATAATTAATTAATTTTTTTCCTCTTTCTTAACGCTGACGTGGCTGTGATTTAATTGAAGACCATTGTTGTTTTCATAGCACGTGCAGATGCAGGTGCATTTTTTGCGTGGGCAGCCGGAGTATAAACTCTGCGGCTGTGAGTGGGATCTATTCTGTTGTTGCAATTTTTTTTTGCATACGACTTGTGAGTGACTACAGTTCTCAGCAAGTATAAACTCTCACGTTATGCTCACTTTTATATATATCTACCATGATCCATTTGTAACACTGAATCACAAATCTAATGTAACTAGTCACAGTTTGTATGTGCATTAAACTCACGAAAGTTGATTCATATGAATTTTTGGATGATTTCAAACTGAAGAAAGTGGTTCTTTGAAATAGGAAATTTGGTGGCTTCATTTTAATCCCTTCAGAGCTAAATTTGTATATAGTACACACCACTTATTGTGATCACTTCAGGATGTAGATAATTTGATAATATTAACCAATTGATAATAGTAGCAAAAGGAATTAAATGAAGGTTATTTATTCATATATAAGATAATACACTGCAAAATAGAATTAAAAGCTATTTATTCGCAAGATAATACATAACTGTGAATCACTGAACCACTCATAATACAGTAATAGACTGCAAGCAACTATTTTTCAACCAGTAACAAAGTTTTTAATTGTATCTGTTTTCATTTAGGAGTCCACTAACCAATATTCCATACTCAGTTATGAGTTATGAGTGTTTTGGAAGTCTATACTGATCTGTGGTGAACACCACGTAGCAAAATGTCTAACCCTAACACCTGTCTGTTCAAGTCTTTTTATTTTACACTAGTCATCACTGCATGTCAGCACTGTTATCTTCATAAATCAAAAGCTGCAGATTAACTGTGGGGTGAAACATATTTTATTGCTTAATAGAGAAAGTTAGGCTTCTTAGTTAGGTAATGCCACCCTCTCAAACTGGTCATCCTGTGAGCTGTAAACAGTACTGCTACTTCCAATACAACACAATACAGTTGAGTTAGAAACGAAACCCTTAAAAACAAAATTTTAAATAACATACAGTACTTGGAAATAAAGCCGCATAAAGGAA
Organism: Ectobius pallidus; assembly: GCA_964059195.1. Lineage (NCBI taxonomy): Eukaryota > Metazoa > Arthropoda > Insecta > Blattodea > Ectobiidae > Ectobius > Ectobius pallidus. The sequence goes on from CAXKWD010000012.1 coordinate 24,590,675, forward strand.
AATGGAGAAATAAAGGAATAAAGAGAAAAGGGAAAAATCTGGGGATAAGAGTTGAGAGGATAGAGAACAGACATCGGGCATTCAAATTAGTGTTTACAGGAGAGGAGGAGAGACTATGAATATGGCCTCCACAGGAGATTAAACAAATTTTGGAGCACAAGATGAAAATTGGACTGCAAGGATAGAAGTGATCAAAGCATTTAGAGTTGGAAAGAGGCTGGGCAGAAAAACAATAATCACAAGATTTCCTATGATTTCCACGAAGTGTTAAAAAATCATGTTAAAAGGAGCTGACATTTTTGTGAATGAAAATCTTTCAGTTGAAGAAAGAGACATTAACAGACATTTAGTAGACAAAATGAAAGAAGAAAAGCATACAGGGAAAAGCATAACCTACAACTTTTGGTAGATGGGAAAAAGATAATGGAGGGCAAAAAGGCACTACAGGACAATAACAAATCAAGGAAGGAAATCTGTCAGCAGATTTTTGCACAGCAAGCGATAAGTGATAATAGGCATAAAACAAGAAAGTTGAATGCCTAGCTAGCATGTGCGAGGATCCAATGTGTTTGGAGGTGTCAGTGATAGGAGTCAAGGCTTGTGCACGAGGCGTGACAACAGCACTGAGGGATAAGGTATCAACACCAGGTACAAATCAGCTGGACAGCCTAGGACAAGAAAGAGCTACATATAATAATCAATTAAGTGGAAGTGAAGTGCAATCACCTAATGACAGAAGGCCTTCCAGTTATGTTATCCCATATACCAAAGGTGAAACAAAGCTGCCACGAAGATCATATGATTAACAGGGGCAGGAAAACAGCAGGGATTGACAGTATGTGCAAACTTTTGATAGTAAGCAAATGCCAAACCATTGACAGAAATTCACAATATAAATATATTTTGTATGGTTTTATTACACAAGAAAGTTCACTACATGACAAACCTTCATTACATGAAAAAGAATGTATCTCATGTTTCGGATTTTTAAACCTTTTTATTTTATGCTTCAAATAGAATGAAAATTCACATTTTGATGCAAAATTTATGACATTTAGTGAGTTGAAAAATCCTCAGGCTACTATTCAGGGCATTCCTGCAAATACCTGGTGTGCTGTGCGGACCTAATTTTTGTTAAAAGACATTGGTTGGCCAGTGATATTATTATTATTATTTTTTAGAAGCTGAAGAATAGTTAGAGGGGTGAGAGCTGTGCCTACAGATTGAGATGCAATTAGGTCAAAAGAAATTGGAATCTTTTATGCTGATGTCTATTGACTAGGAAGTTTTAGAAAACCTTAACCATGATGACATTATTAATGACATAGTGGAAAAGAGTGCACTGTTTCTAAAACAATAAACTTGGTTAGTAAAGATTTTGTGGAACTTTTACAGTGAAGCAACTATAATAAATTAAATTTATTATACAAGTTGACTAAAACTAAAACTAAAACTCCTTGGCGCTACATCCCTAGAGGGACTTGGCCTACCACCCAACCGCTGCGTCATCTCCCTTAGGCAGATGGCAGGATTGGGGGGCATGTGGTCAGCATGCCGACACCCACGGCCGTTAATATACAAGTTGACTATACACACTTAAATAATGGTAAGTGAAGCATAAAATGTGTATATTAAACTCAAATAGTAAATTAAATTGAATAAACTTGGCATTTTAATCATTACTCTATATAGTTTGATGATTATTGTGTTGGCATAAAAAGTTTAGCTCTATCGGTAATTTTGCTCAGCACAAACTACAGAATTAGAAGTCACAGATATTTAAATAAACATTCTACTATGAATAGTAATCAGATAAGTAAAAAGTGACCTATAATTTCTCTTGCAGTAACCTGTTAATATGCTTGAGAATATAAACTGACAATAAATTTAAAAAACAATATTATATTTTGTGATGAGTAAAAAGAAATAGGGTAGCAGTAGTGTTAAAATGGAATGGGTGAGGGATTATTGATAGTGTTCAGTGTTCTCTGAATGATAGAACAAAATTTTATTTGCAGTCCGACTCTGTTACTGTTGAATACAGAGAAGTTAGTTATTAATTCCTATTACGCTTAAAAAAAGTTAAATTCACAATCATGAAAACTTCCTATCCATTAACATCTATATTAATAAAAGGAAGTGTCTGTCCTCCGTCTGTCTGTCTGTCCGCGATGCCCAGCGAAATCTACTCAACGCAGAGATCTGAAATTTTATACATAGGCGGACTAAAGGGTCGGAATGTGCACCTCGAAGCCGGAATTTTAATTTTCGCTTTCGTTCGTGAGTTATTAGTGAAAAACGGGCAGAAAACGTGTATTTATTTCGTTTTCGAAGCATGAGTTTTCAATAAAACAAATCAATTACACTAGGCTTTGGCTATTTTTGTCACACCTTCGACATAAAAGCATCGCGATCTCTTGAATGTTGTAGCTCACGCTGGTCGATTCATTTGTTTTTAATGTCAAGGCACGCAAACATAATATGAAATTTTCATCCTACACCGAATTATTATTATTATTATTATTATTATTATTATTATTATTATTATTATTATTATTTATTCATTCCACTGCTTTTACAGGTATTAAAACGATGTCATCGGCTTTTAGCAAGATGACACCGTTAAATTTAAACAGAAATGTTTAGTATACTGCGGACAATGGATGTAGTACTCAAGATGACCGCTTTTTGCATACAATCCCTCACGTACTCTGTGATCTTCAAGTCTTTCAGTCTCTTCATTAGGGTCTTCGGTACAAGTCCTGTTGAGAAGATGATTAAAGGCAGCACAATGACTTTTTCTTCTTTATTATTATTATTATTATTATTATTATTATTATTATTATTATTATTATTATTATTATTATAGGGATAATCAATATTAGCCTAAATATGGTCAAACGTTCGATTTGGACGAAACTCACTATACAGGGGTTTTCTGGGCCAAGGAACTCGAATCTGAGGTAGCTTTTACCAGGTGACGCTATCTAATCGTGATATATAGTCCACATGATTTAGGTGTTAATATAATGCTCTTAATTTTTAATTTTTGAAATAATTATCGCGGGCGAAGCCACGGGCACATGCTATCTTAAAATAATAAAAGGACGTGTTTGTCTGTCTGTCCACGATGCCCAGCGAAATCTACTGAACGCAGAGATCTGAAATTTTAAACATAGATGGGCTGAAAGGTGGGCGAATGCGCATCGAAGCCGGATTTTTAACTTTAGCTTTCGTTCGCGAGTTGTGAGTGAAAAACTGACAGAAAACGTGATTTTAGCGCTGTCGAAGCATCAGATTTCAGTAATACATTTCAATGTCAAATCAATTGCAGTTGGCGTTGGCTATTTTTGTCATACCGTGGTAGAAAATGCATCGCGATCGCTAGATTGTTGTAAGCCCACGCTGGTCGATTCATTTCTTTAGAATGTCAAGGCCCGTAGACATATGAAATTTTCAACCAACACGGAAGAGGGATAGGCCTAAATATGGTCAAACATTGTTCGATTTGGACGAAACTCACTGTACAAGGAGATCGAATCTGAGGTCGCTTTTACCAGGCGACGCTATCTAATCGTGGTATGTAGTCCACGTGATTTAGGTGTTAATAAATATAATGATTTAACTATTATGCTCTTAATTTTTAATTTTTGAAATAATTATCGCGGGCGAAGCCGCGGGCACATGCTAGTATAATATAAACTAAAGTATGCATGCACACACATGCATGAACTTATACTTACTTTGGAGGAGTTTCACAAGATGTGCAAGTCTTGGTGGAATCAGAAGTTTCCTCAACTTACGATCCAAATAGAAACTGCACAGTGCATTTACTGTGTTGTGTGCCACCACTCTGATAGCCAAAGCAACTCTAACAACAGTTTGAGGAGCTCCAAATACCCGTACAGCTGAAATAGAATGAGAAGCAACTATAAACAATTCAATTCATTATACAAGCTTACTTTCACATGCATTATTGCCCTTTACTTACCATTGCTTTGGTAGGACATGCTTCATGTAAAACTAACCTGCTTTGAAAAAGCTCACTGATGAATTCTGATCTACCAGAAGAAGATAGTTTGTTCAAGAGAAACCTGAGAAAGATTCAGTAGTTGACAATGTAGTTGAAAATGAGAACGAATGCCCTTGAAGCATGTCCTACCAAAATAATGGTAAGTGAAGCAACGAAATGTGAAAAAGTCAAACTCTATAATAATAAATTGAATTTAAGACAGATTAATATTTATTAAGCATTAAAAAACAATTACATAAATGAATAATTAATAATAATAATAATAATAATAATAATAAATAATAATATAGGTTTCACAAAAGAGGTGATACGGTGAAATTTTTTAAAGGTCCGAGGCAAGGAAACACTTCCGTATACTGCTTTCAATACTGCTGATTTTCCGCAGTTCATTTTTGTCCATCAGACTCGTCACTGATTTTAGGTTTACACGACATATTTTCTCAATATTCTACTTGCACTGCAACACTCAATAAAACTTCTAGCAAGCAATGGTGTCGGCAGTCGTCAATGGCATTACAGTGATAATAAAAAAGAGGAAATATGTTACACCAAAGATGTTATAACTACAAATATGTTATAACATCTTTGGTTAACACACACTCACGTCCAATGTCTCCAACACAATGGAGTTTTTTTTTTACAAACTATTTCTTATGATAACAGTAGGCATCTCTGCTGACACATTAACTTTTTTTTTTATGTTCGCGGGAGAAACGAAGCATTTTAAAAATAGATATTGGGATTTGTAAAATCCGTAATATTTAGTACAATTTCTGTAAAGCCTTAGCAAATTCAAGAAAATCGTAGAAACTACGGAATTCCGTAGCAGATGGCATCTCTGCATCAGGATATGAGATAAATAGGAAATAATAAGGGTCAAGGCATTTGCTAAAAATCAAGGTAAAATATGGAATTTCTCACAAAATACAGATAGTTCACAACCCTAAGTATCATAGAATGCATGATGTCACTAGATGAGAACATTTACCTATATTATATGTGGGGGTCACATGCCATCAACACAAAAATTCAGGACATTTTCACATGACAACTTTTTATATTCCTTGTTTGAAAAACTTTTCTGTGTCATCTTAAAAAAAAAAATGTAAGTTTATCTGAATCAGTAAACATCCACATTTATTCATTTTGAGTCTCAAATGATGAAATAAACAAGCAAAATCAAGAAAGGAGCTTTCAATACTGCAAAAAAAAATTATTGAACAGAACATGTCAGATTGCCACATCCTAAAGATACCAAAGTGAAATAAGTGATATTCAAATTTGTCAATGAATAAAACATTGCGTAACTTACCAAGGTACAGGAGGCAATCAAACATTCCCTGCACAGGCATACTAGAACCAGCTGGCCTACTGCTAGAAAGAGCAAACAATGGTTGGTTGCTTTCTACCCCAAAATTGTTTCGGAAAACGGATTTTGTGAGGCAACGAATCCGTCTTGGAGTTTCTACAGTCACATCTTTCCATTCATACTTGCTGGAAAAGGAAAATAATAAAGATAAGAACTCAATGGCTAGCTTATGAGGCAAAAGTGGTACCACCAATCATGACTTCTGTCATGATACATTATTGGTACTACTTTTCTACCAATATTTCAAGGAACGTGAACTTAAAATCAAGCTTACAGCTGATATCAGATCAATAGCAGGCTCAGCAAAAAATCTAGGTACTGTTTGAGATAGCTTAACACCTTCATTCCTGCTCTCATAGTCATGTACCAGCCCAGCCATTTTTAAAGAGTTAACAAAGTTTAACTTAGATTATACCTAGGTTTCTCCATTACACGTAGGAAAGTACTCATGAAACGACAGAATCATGGGCGCCTGCAGAAATTTTGTCAAGGGGGCAAATGAGCATATTATTGCCACCACCATCATTACTATGTTACTATTGTACAATCGCTTTCTTCTTCTTATTATTATTATTATTTTCAATTTTTAAAATTTTTATTAATATTGTTATTAATATTGTTATTGGTTGGTAATTGGTGGGGCCCCCTGGGATCTTCATAAGATCTTTTAGATCTGCGAAGATGCGAAAGAGAGAGTGGGGTACGGAAAGAAACGGGAAACTACCGTACCTATCTTTCCCTAGTAAAGCTGCAAACATTGAGTATGATGAGCCTTTCCAAGGTAAAAGACTCCGGACGTAAATCATCCCCCCATTCGGATGTCCGGGAGGGGGATACTGAGGAAGGAGGTGTCATGCAGGCCAAGCAACAGAAGAAAAGAAGGCTGAGGATTGGAACATGGAACGTGAGAACTCTTCTTCAAGTTGGAAAACTTGAAAATCTAAAAGAAGAAATGAGAAGAAACAGAGTGGATGTGATGGGAGTATCAGAAGTGAGGTGGGAACAAAATGGTGAATTAATAAGTGAGGAATTTAGAATGTTTTATTCTAATGGTGAGTCTAAAGGAAATCATGGTGTAGGTGTAGTATTAGGCCCACGTGTGAAAGATAAAGTGATATCAGTCCGCTATGTGGACCATCGGACGATAATGGTGAGGATAAAAGGTAGGAAAATGGACTTAGTGATAGTGCAAAACTACATGCCACATAGTGGGATAGCAGATGATGAAGTGGAAGAAAGATACGACAGAATAGAAGAATTAATTGAAAAGGAGAAGAAAGGGGCATGTATAATTCTAATGGGCGACTGGAATGCTGTAGTGGGAGAAGGCCAAGAAGGAAGAACAGTCGGAAGATATGGATTGGGAAAAAGGAATAGAAGAGGCGAATCCCTAATGAATTTCTGTAAAAGAAATTCAATGATAATTGGAAATACAATGTTTCAACAACATAAAAGAAGAAGATATACATGGATAAGCCCTGTGGACAAGAAGCGTTACCAGATCGACTACATAATGATACAGGAAAGATTTCGGAATTGTTTAAAAAATGTGAAGACCCTACCAGGAGCTGATATAAATTCAGACCATATCTTACTAATAGGAGAAATAGAAATCTGCTTGAAGAAGATAAGAAGAGGGGAGAAGACAATGAAGTACGACGTGGGGAAACTTAAAATTGAAGAGGAAAGGAGAAGATTCCAAGAAAATTTTCAAGAAAAGGCCTCTAATCTAGAAATCCCATATGGAAATAGTAATGAGCAATGGATTCATCTGAAAAGTTGTATACAGACAGCTGCAGAAGAAACAATAGGACGCAAAGAGAGCAGGAATATCAAGAAACCTTGGGTCACCGGAAACATGTTACAGAAGATGGAGGAAAGGAGAAAATGGAAAAATGTTAATACAGAGGAAGCCAAAAGAAACTACAGGAGACTAAACAACGAACTAAAAAGGGAAACCATGAAGGCGAAGGAAGAATGGTGGAAGCAAAGATGTGAAGAAATAGAGGACTTAGAGAAAAAAGGAAGATATGATCTCATGTACCACGAAGTTAAGTGTTTGGATTATGGAAAGAATACAAGAAAAGAAATATGGCTGATTGAGAATGAAAATAAAGAAGAAATAACAGACAAACAGGGAATATTGAACACATGGCAAAATTATGTAGAAGAATTATACGAGACAAGGAATCGCCCAGCTATCTTGGATGTGGAAAAAGAAACAGATGTATCTGAAGATGAAAAAGGATTTACCATTTTGATAGAAGAAGTTGAGCTAGCAATTAAAGAAATGAAAATTGGAAAAGCAGCAGGAATAGATGGAATCCCCATTGAGATGGTTAAATGCTTAGGTGAAGGGAAGAAAAAAATTCATTCCTTGTGCAACAAGATATATGAAGAAGGTGAATGGCCTGAAGAATTTACAGAGACGGTGCTAATACCAATACCGAAGAAAAATAATGCGAAGAAATGCAAGGAGTACAGGACTATCAGCCTGATACCTCATTCCGCTAAGATTCTCCTGAGAATATTGAACCGACGTTTACGTTCTAAGATGGAAGGTGAATTGGAGGAAGAACAGTTTGGCTTCAGGAAGGGAAAAGGTACGAGAGATGCGATTGGATTGATACGAATAATCGGAGAAAGATATATAGGAAGAGGTAAAGAAGTGTATGTAGCATTTGTTGATCTGGAAAAGGCCTTTGACAGAGTAGATTGGATTAAACTTATAGAGATCCTGAAGAAAATTGGTGTAGACTGGAAGGAGAGGAGACTTTTATGCAATCTATATATGAAACAGCAAATGAAAGTAAGGATAGGAGAAGAAATGACAGAGGGCAGAGTAATGGGAAGAGGGGTAAGGCAAGGATGCCCTTTATCGCCTACTCTCTTCAACATATACTTGGAAGATTTAATAAAGAACTGCTTCCTGAACAAGGGAGGAGCAAACATAGGAGGAAGAAGAATAAAGTGCATAAGATTTGCCGATGATATGGCTTTGCTAGCAGAGGATGAAACAACACTGAAAAACATGCTGATGGAGCTAAATGGCAGATGTGAGGACTATGGAATGAAGATAAATATAAATAAGACGAAGACCATGGTTATCGGAAGAGAACCTAAGAGGATAGACACGCGAATCAAAAATGAAGCAGTGAAACAAGTGGATAGTTTTAAATATCTGGGTTGTACTATAAATAGCAACATGAACTGCTGTCAGGAAGTAAAACAGAGGATAGCCATGGCAAAAGAGGCCTTTAATAGAAAAAGAAGAATTTTTTGTGGGCCCATGGCAAAAGATCTTAGGAAGAGGCTAGTAAAGTGCTTTGTGTGGAGTGTAGCACTGTATGGAGCAGGGACGCTACGGAAGAGTGAAGAAAAACGACTGGAATCATTTGAGATGTGGATTTGGAGAAGGATGGAGCGTATACAATGGGCAGACAAAATTAAAAACAAAGACGTGCTAGAAAGAGTGGGAGAAAGAAGAACATTGTTGGAGCTCCTAAAGAAGAGGAAAAGAAATTGGCTGGGACATTGGCTAAGAAGAAATTGTCTGCTGAAGGATGCTTTAGAAGGAATGATAAATGGAAAGAAGGTTCGAGGCAGAAGAAGATATCAGATGATAGATAACATTAAAATAAATGGATTGTATGCCGATACAAAAAGGAAGGCTGAGAGCAGGAAAGAGTGGAGAATGCTTAGTTTGCAGTGAAAGACCTGCCCTTGGGCAGAACACTATGAATGAATGAATGATGATGACTTGTATTATTGCTATTGTTGTTATTATTGCTGTTGTTACTATTGTTAATGTTATTATTGTTAATATTATTATTGTTATCTGTTATCACTGTTATTATTACTATTATTGTTACAATCCACATCCTTGATTTACTGTAGCTGAATATATGACTATGGATTCAAAGAATTTTTGTTATTTTTATTTTTTTAAATATATTTGTGGTCGACCAGCATACTTTACAGACCACAGATAAACAGATAACCCTTACACATAGCATGTTGAGGTTGACCAATCGTCTCCTCTAATAGAAATTGATTTATATCTTTATATGTAGATTTTGAATAATTGTTGATGTGATACTAAAAATTATAATTATTATAACATTATGTTATGCTTATTGATTGCATGGATTATTTAACAGTTTACTGTGAATCTTGTGAACAATCATCACTGTCGCTAAAAAGAATGTCTTGTGGTAATCTTCTTTTAAGCCTGTATGGTTGACCCGTTCTAACACCGATGTTGAAAGCTCCAGGAACTCCAGGGAGTTTGGCAAAGAGCAGTGTAAGGGATTCCTTCATAGGAACGATAGAAGCAAATGTAAGGGACCGGCATATAACCAGGCCGAAAGGAGCAAATGATAGGTGGGGCATGTAAAATAGAATCTCTGATAGCAGAGGACCAATTACTGCCTAAACAGTAATAACAAAGGTGAGAGCTAGAGTGGACTAATCGCAGGTCACTAGAAACAGGAATCCACGGATGTAATGTTGGAGTAAAACCTTATACATGTAATAAACTATGGAACTCTTTATTCACATGATATGATTAAATAAATGCACTAAAAGGAATGATTGAATAAACAATATATGCACTTTAAACAATATGCGGAATTGGCGCGAACTTGCGGCCACGTGGATGTAAATGTGCTGAATTTACACCAGAGCTGATTCTTTTATCAAAACACTTGGAATAATTGCTGTATTCCGTTGAAGGATGATTTAACACTGAAATATTAATAAAACTTAGTTGCACTGCAATATTACTTCGCTGTGATCACCGTTGCACAACGCACCGAATTATTAGGTTTGTTCGCAAAGCAGTCAGAAACCAGAAACAAATCGTTCGCGCATGCGCTCTTTCTCCACACGCGTTCGCAAAGCGAGAATCCGTGATTCTGATTTCAATCTTCTGTTCGCAAAGCTCTCACGGACAGTTTCTGTACTATAAGAAAAATTTGCAGGCTCTACCATGAATTGTTATCAGAGACATGCGCAGTAACCTATTTTCACGCGCCTGACTCCTCCCTCCAAATCCTTGCTCCAGATTTATAAGCATAGGCTACTTATATGTATGAATAATGGAAGATAATTAAAAGTTTCCCAAAACATAGTTTATATTGCCGATGTATATTGCATGTATAACATGTTAAAGGGAAATATATATTTTATTTGCATATCATATCGATTAAACGCAGAAACTATCGATTCCAAATTCTTCTAACCGTTCGCAAAGTGCAAATCACAGGTAAGTTACAGACTGGACATGCGCAGTACAACCAATTCTCAAGCAGTCACGGATTTGCTTTGCGAACAAACCTATTAATAACTAGCTAAGGCGACGGATCAACCTAGCTGTGAAAACTGTAATTATTCTGGAATAATTAAGTAACCACGACAAAACTTGTAATTTAAAGCTTTGTATGAATTTCTCGGTTATAGAACAAAGGGCACTGCTGCCTTTGTCTGTAGAAACCGCGCGAATTAAGACGATTGCGATCGCACAACTGTACGCTGTGGATTCTGGTTGAAGACTAACTTGGAGTGACGCCACGTCTCTTCACGAGGGCCACTAAACTATGCACCTGCCGCATGACTTGCAAGAAAAAGGCACGGAGAATGTATCAATCCGCCACATACTGCTGACTCAGGGCGGGAACAAAACTAGCGGAACATTTGAGTAGAAACATTCACTCGACATGAATAGAAATAATGGAAAAAACATGTAGCTTGCTCCAACAAGCAGAGATAAGACCTGTCCTGAGAAGTGTTTGATAAGCGAACCAGTTCGTCAGTACAGACCTATTCAGCATCTGGGAACTAAAATCTCAGCTAAATTTACTGGCACCAGTGCAATAGTCAGCAATTTTCAACGAAGACGTTTAGTAAGGAGTTCCAAGCATTGTGGGCAGGTGGCAGAAGTAATCACTGAAACTTTTAAGTACAGCATAGACTGATAGATGTCACAAGTCATAGAAAACAGATTATGTTCTTGTGAGCTACATGCTCATTGGCCAGATTTGAGTTGGTGCCAATAAGGGTTGTACAAACTTGTACCCATGTCCAAAAAAGAACCACATTTTACACATCTTTCAATAATACAATGTATTAATCCGTAAAGCGTCACTAGAAATGATATAAATATGTGAGCGTGCGTGAATCGGGAAAGTCAACAGATAGTTTTCAATGCAAAATGGAGAAGTCCAGGCTATTCAGCTACTCATCTTTTGTCTTACATAAGTAGACAATTGCATAGTTTAACAACCATGTCCAGAAAAGGATCACACCCTTCACATCTTTCCAACAGTTCCTGCAAACATGAAAGCGAGCATTTTGTTTGCACCGTATTCCCTACCCTCACTATTCTTTGCTGTAGGAGACATTGGTTTTACTAGTCAAAAGAGATCAACAGGAGCCTGTTTCATAAAACTGTAGTAAAATACTCTAGTTGCTTACTATAGTAAATTTATATTTCTACCAGAGTTAGTTTTTCTGTTTCATATAATTTTCATAACCTTAGTCATTATCTTACTATAGTAGGATTGTCTGGTAAAAGAACTATAGCTTGACATTCAGAATTATGGGTGGCCATGGTTACTGTTATGTCACAAAATGATCTCAATCGGTCAATGGTCAATAATTCTTTATAATTTATGGTTATGTCAGAGTAAAATGAATGAAACTTTTAAAAAGTTAATTATTTATTTTTACCATTATCCAAATTAAAAGGGAAAAAATAAATGGAAGTCACACCTTGGATGAATTTTCCTGCCCGCCACGCCCACACGAAGTACTTTCTTTTATACCACGATCTACCGAATTCTTCTGTCCTCATATTACGAAGAAACGTGATTGGACATTAGTGGTGTGACGTCATCCCGCTAAACAAAAGGTGACAGGCTAACAAACCTCTGGAAGATATAATATGCCACATTTTCAAAACCTACAAACAGTGTATTGTACATTATTAAAAAATGCAAGGGCGCTTCGCTTTGGCTACCGTCTCTGCTTCACGCACTTAACTATGTGGATAGTGTTATGCATTATTTAGACTATATGCAGAGGTGACTGTGGTACGGTCGGGAGTGCCGAGTGAGCTAGCGGGTTGTCATTTTGGTGCAAGGGTTGGTAGCTGGTATTTGGAATGGTCGGGAGTGTCTAGAGAAGGAACGGTTGGGAGTGCCGAGATAACAAGCATGTGGTCGCCATAGCAATGCAGTGGTCGGAGCATAAGGGGCGACTTACATTTATCTTTTGCCTTCGGGAAAATCCAAATATAAGTCGCACCTTGGTATGAATGTGTCCCGCCCAACCCACCCTCAGCAATGCAGTTTCTTTTATACCACGATCTAGCAAATTCTTCTGTCCTTGTATTATAAAGAAACTCGTGATTGGATGTTGGAGGTGTGACGTCATACCACTAGACGGAAGTGACAGGCTGACAAACCTCCGGGAGATATAATATGCCACATTTTCGAAACCTACAAACAGTGTATCGTACTATAAAAATTCATAAAAAACAAACAAACAAGAATTTATTGTCAGTGGATAAAAACACACACATTAACTAAAAACTATAAGAGACCCTTTAAGGAGAAAAATAAATGAAGCATGTAACATCATTAATAATAAGGGAATATGCCTCAACAATTATGAAGGCGATTTAGGTGATGAGTGGCTGGGTGTTATCAAAAGGGACTAAGGGGCAATGGAAATTT